>JAQZBX010071532.1:0-15222 GCA_029593785.1 Cabassous unicinctus | reverse complement strand
TAACTTTTTAAAATTGGCTTAAAATTTTATTTTTAAATAAGCTTTAGATTACATAAATGTTACATCAAACATACAGGGGATTCCCGCACACACCCCCGCACCTTCCCCCATTAGTGTGGTACATTTGTTACAATTGATGAGCACATATTGAAGCATTGCTGCTAACCATGAACTATAGTTTACATTATAGTTTACACTTTATCCTGTACAATTTTGTCGCTTTTGACAAAATACATAATGGCCTGTATCCATCACTGCAAGGTCACGTAGGACATTTCCAGTGTCCCCAAAATGCCCCATGTTTCACCTATTCTTCCCTTTCCCTCCTCTCAGAAACTTTGGTGGCCTCTGCCTTTATATCAGTGATACAAGTTCTTCCATTACTAGAATAATAATGTCTAGTCTAGTCCATAGTTGCATTCCACTCCCCCCCCCTTGTTTGTTCATTTCTCAATCTTGAGGGTTACAGGGTGGTGATGCCGTTTCTGATTGAGAGGGCACTTAGATCCCATGGGGCAGATGGCTGGACCTGTCTTGCTTGCGGGTGTAGATACTCTGTTTTTTGGGATGGGTGCTGTCCATCATCATCCTTTTGTTGTCCTGGGTGAGTCCAATGAACTGGAGAATAGGTGTCGGCTGCAACTCTGCTGAGATTCAGGGCTCAACCGGCGGATGGACAGACCGAAGATTTAAGTCACTGGGACATACATTTAACAAGTATACTGCTAATTATAGGTTCAAATAAAAGGGGCAGAAGAGCCACATGTAGAAAAATTATAAATGAGTCTCTGTTAAATTGAGGAGCACATATTCCTAAGTAAGGCCCACTGACAGGGTGCCAAATTCCTGAGCTTGTCTGCACTGCCTGTAGTGTCTAGATGTCTCGAGAGCCCTCAGGAGCTCCTGTTTGAGGCACTGTTTACTGTGGCAGTCAGTGAGATCCTGCTGAGACGTGCATAAGCATAACCTCTGGAATTACTTCCCAGCTCACTTTGAAATCTCTTAGCCATAAAAACTCATTTGTATTTAATATTTCCCTTTTGGTCAAGGTCTTTTTCCAAATGCATCACTAGTTGATGCCTAGTAATAATCGCTGGTGCCGGGGAGGCTTATCCCCGGGAGTCATGTCCCATGCCCAGGGGAGGCGGTGGCGGGGAAGGTAATACATTTATATGCTGAGTTTGGCTGAGAGAAGAGGCCACATTTGAGCAACAAGGAGGCTTTCAGGAGGTAACTCTTAGGCAAATTTTAGTTTCACAAGAAAAGGTCCATAAATATAACCATCAATATCAAGGGCCGGGCATAATGGTCTGTCCTCCTTTGCTAGGCACTGCCCATATACTTGGGGGATTCTTGCTTTATTAGAGAATGTAGCAGGACTCTCCAGGATGTGAATTCAATATTCTTTCAGTTGTTGTGTTTCCATTTATATTAGACCCAGCAAGGGGTGGAGACCTGAGTTTAAGCCTTACTGACATAGCCCAATCAAAAGCCCTAAAGTGATCTTATGAAGTAAGCTAATCAAAGGCCCTCAGCTGAATTTATTGCAAAGGGTACCACACCCAAGAGGAATAGATTAGTTTACAAACACAATCTTTCTTTTTTGGGATTCATAAAATAATCGGAAACTGCCACACCATTTTATGTAAGGTCTAACTGCCAAGTGCCGTACCAAGCACGCCCCAGTCGCGATCCCACTCAGCGCTCTAACTTCACAGAGGACGCTGGAGGCCTGGACACGGGCCAGGGTTGTGAGCCGGTGGAGTGGGGCAGTTGCCTACCAGGCCGACTCCAGGCTGTGGTTGCCCTCTGCCCTGCACAGCCTTGCTCAGTGCATTGGGGGCGAGGCCTGTTCCCAGCTGATGGTCTATGTGCCACCCCTTGTCCAGTCTGGCACATGCCAGCTTATCTTCTGGGTCTCTTGGGCTCCCCAAGCTGACCGGGAGCTACCGGGTCTGGGCCAGGGTCCTGTCTTGTCCCACCCCCTGCGGTGCCACACATCAGCACTCAGCAGCCCAGGGCCCTGCACCTTACCTTGAGTGGGGTACAAGCCAGCCCGTCATCCGATCCCAGCTCAGTGTTCCGGGGTGGGCAGGCTGGGCTGGGCCTAAGGTGAGTAGGGCAACCTTCAGCAGGGGGGGGCGCCGCAGCACGCCAGGGACCGCCTTCCTCTGCCAGGGCCAGCAGGCCCACTCCCATGAGAGGCATAAGGGGAGACCAAGACCTTGAAGGCAAATGGCAGTGGACTCAGGGTGAAACCAGAGCTTTGCCACTCACCTGCTGGGGGGCAGTCACGTTGTTTAACCCCCTCGAGCCTCAGTTTCCCCCTCAGCTCCCAGGAACTGGTGAGGTAATGTCTCCCCGGCACTCAGTGCAGCTGGAAGTACAGCCTGTGCTCAGCAAGTCACGGTGGTGCCTGAGTCTGAGAAGCTGCCTACGGAGCCGCTCCTACCTCCCACCCCGGGGGCCCCAGCATGGGCACCCGTGCTTATCCCCCCAGCAGCCAGGCCCCTGTCCCCCACCCAGAAGCTCTGGGCTGGTTCTGGAGCTCCTGCGGTGCCCCGGGCTCACCCCCTCCAGCAGGGGCAGGCCTGCAGCTGCCTGGAGCAGGGGTGGGGCGTCAGGCCAGCAGGTCACGTCTGGTTTTGTTTCACAGCTGGAGGGAAGCGCAGGCCTCGGGGTGGCCTGCTAGGCCCAGCATTTAGGGCTCCCTGTTTCCCAGAGGATGCGGAGGCTCCGACCCGAGGAGCTGGCTCAGGGGCAGCGGAAGGCTGTGACCCGTCCCCTGAGCTTGCCCCCCCGCCCCTTCCCCACCCAGAGCTGGCGGCCTTCCAGGTGGTGGTGCCGGAGGAAGGCAGCAGTGGGCTGAGGCTGCTGCATGAAACCTACCGGCTGCACCGGGACGACCCCGAGGTGGTGGAGAACATCTGCATGCTGCTGGCCCACCTCGCCTCCTACAGTGAGCCTGGGGGCCTCCTCGTGCCTCGGCACTCCTGGGGCAATGACGCCCACACAGAGGGCAGGGGCCCCGGACCCCCAAACTGGTGTGCTCGGCCCACTGGGCTGTCTCAGAAACGCCCATCTCCCGTGGCTTCCTGCTCTGCCCACAGGGGAGATCCTGCCCGAGCTCCTGTCCAACAACATCAGGCCCCTGGCCCAGGAGATCCGGGGCCGCTTCCCCTCCAGCCTGGTGAGTGCCGCAGGGCCCCGACGCCAAGCCACACACCCTCTCCCAGGCCAGACCCAGTGCACAGTTCCCAGCGGCAGTTTCCCCTGCGGCCCCTTACACCATCTGCACGCTTGGTGGGGAGGCGTCCTGGGGCCTCCACTACGGGTGCCGACTGTCACAGGCTGGGCCCTGGAAACCGCCTGTGGACAGGCCGCCCTGCTGGCTCTCCGCAGGAGCTGGTTTCCTACGCCGAGCAGGTGCTCCTGGGGCTGGAGGCCCTGCTGCCCAGCGACCCGCAGAGCTGCCGGCCTCCCTGCTCAGACGGCGGGGAAGTGGCGGGCACGCTGCCGGCTCCCCTGGCAGGGGACCAAGAGGCGCCTGGCCCCCCACTCCCGGCACTGCCGCCGAGCCCGCCGTGGAGGAAAGCGAGCTGTTTTGGGGGGCGTGGGCTGACCCAGGACCGGGAGGCGCACCCCACACCTTCTTAGGTCGCCAATAAAGAGCCTCTGCTTGTTCCTAGCTGCCTGAGCCGGTCCCTGGGGCAGGGCAGGCGGCATGTGACTGGCGAGGGGCCCTGGGTTCCAGGGGTGCAGGGGCTCTGCAGGCCTCCCAGACCCCCGCGGGCAGTCGAGCCTCAGGCCCGCAGACTCCAGCTTAAAAGAAACACCTCCGTTTACTTGACGTGATGCCCGGGGTCAGCCCTTCCACAGGGGGGCTCCTGGCTCGGCAAAGCCTCTGGCTTCGTTCACGGCTGAGGAGCTGCTTCTGGCGTCGGTTTTCAGGAAGCGTCCCGTCCGAGCCAGGCCTGCCCGCGGCCAGCTGCAAGAGCTCGGCCACCTAAGGGCAGCGTGTCCATCTTGGACGGGGCGAGGCACCCACTCTGGGAATAACCGTCACTGTCCCCATCCTCGTCCCCCCGCATTCTCACTGCAGTGTCCTGGCCGGGCCCTGACCTGCCAACCGTGAGTCAGCTCAGAGAAGTGGAAGTTTACACTGGTGGTGGAGGAACCCCCATCTTCAGAGTCTTCTTCCAAGTCCATGGGGGTGAGAGAGAACCTCTTGCTGGAGGCCCTGCCAGCAGGCTGGTGGATACCTGCAGCCCCCGGTCTGAGTTCCTCACTTCACCCACGACAGTGGAGGAAAAAGGGAACTTGGGAGAGGCAGGCACAGAAGCCCGGTGGGTGCTTTCTACCCTTGGACGGGGTGCACCACCCATGAGCGCCTCGGTGGGCGGGCGGCAGTGGGCACGGTGCAGGCCCACCCCACTGGCTCCTCATCCTGGGTCCGATGGCCCACGCCCTGGAGAGTAGCCAGTCTCCCCAGCCTGGCCCAGGGCACAGCACCCCTGAGCTCCCTCCACCCAGCCACCAGCACACTAGGGCGAGTGAAGCCAGGTCTTCGCTGACTTTGAGACTGTCTCACGAGAGGCACATCTGGGGAGACGCCACGCACCCATGGTTTGGCACTGCTGCCTCTGGAAGGAGGGGCGGCACCAGTCACGCACGGTCTGGCATGTCCGCTGTCGGGCCTGGGTCTCGGGCAGTGCTCTCCCACTCCTTCTTCACCATCACATAGAGTCTCATCGCTGCCTGGGCATCTTGAATCTAGGCATAGAACAACACGGTGACCGTCCCTGCGGCTGGCAAACACGACCATGCACAGATGTGCAGGCGAGGAGACACGGGCCCTGGCCGTGAGACGCCGCAGCTGCAGGGAGGGATCAGCTGTTTGACCCCCACAGCAGCTGTGCCTCGGGTACATCCACCTCGTTGGAGAGGGGACGGGGCACCCTGAGAGGTTCCCCACCCCCCCCACCCACTGAGCGTCGCCCACATGGGGCGCTGAGCCGGGTGCAGTGCTACCCCAGCCTGGAGACAGGCTTCCTGCCTACCCTGCCACGGCAGGAGCTGTGCGCCAGGGAAGCGTGGCCTGCCTGGCGTCAGGGTCCCTCCGCTGCTCCCCAGGGCCAAACCCCTCACCGGTCAAGGGCCTTTGATGTAGACTGGTGGCTTTTTTCACCAAGTAATTATGATACGATTGATATGGCAGTGGTTTTTTCCCCCATCTGGTTGTGTCAGTCTTTTTGGTGCGTCGCTGTGCTGCGCCTCTCTGCGCAGGTCTGGGACGCCTGTTTTCTTTTTTTTTTAACATATGGAACCCGGGTCCTCCACATGGTAAACGGGAGCTCAGTTGCTTGAGCCACGGCCACTTCCCTGACAGCGGTTTTGTGTTACGTTTTACCAACACGTGGTAAGCCCAGTTTGCCATTTCCTTTTTTTGAGATCAGGGGCCTCTGAAAGAAACAGAGGTGCCTAGACCCAGCTGCCTCCCGTTGCACCTGTGTGCAGTCAGGTGACAGGGCGCCTTGGCCATGAGGTCGGGGACAGCCCCAAACCCTGAAGCCTGTCACTGAGGACCCACTTACCGAACAATGCTCCGACTGCTGCACCCTGATCCCCAGGATCTTCTCTGAAAGCAGCTTCAGGGACGGCCTGCCACTCTGCCAAGTGAGAGGGAGCAGAGCTGTGGGGGCCGGGGTGCATTCCCAGCTAGAGCCGGCCTCTCGCGCTCGGGCCAAGTGGCTGGTGCGGAAGCTCCAGGGAGGGCCTGGCTGAGCTGAGCCGCAGACACCCTTTCACGGAAGCGCCCGTGGCACGTGCGGCTATAGCCCCCAGCCACAACAGGCAGGCGGCAGCCACCGGATCAGCAGGGAAGAAGCCTGCAGCTCCACCCTCCACCCTCAGCCATTCTGCTGTCCGAAGGGCCGAGTCCTGCCTCAGCACCCTCTGGGAGCAGGGGCTGAGGGAGCTGCGTGCCCTTGCTCGGCTGCCCCAAATGGGGGCACAGAGACCGGAAATCACTTGCCCTCAGCCACGCTGATCCTAAGGCTCGAAGTGAGCAGAAGTCTATGCTGCCTTCTAAGAATTCTTTCAGTTTTAAAGGTTAAAAGGAAAAACAAAAAACGCCTCTAACCAACATGTCAGCTACCATCTACCAGGACCACACCAGGGAGCTGACAAAACGGAAGCGCCACAGCCGAGTCCCATCTAAGCACCTTGACTTGTTTCTTGAAGGGCTTATACTTCTGTGTGTCCCGGATCTTCCTTTTTGGGTGATCAAGAAACAGAACCTAGAATAAAAAAACACAGTGACAGTGACGGGGACGTCTTACGGGGAATCTGAACTTCCCACCCGCTCAGGGTGGGGTCTGACAGAACCACGCTGATAAAAACAAAACCGTGAAGCGGGGAGCAGGAGGCTGACGGCCAACAAGCAGCCAGCAGCGACCTGGCCTGTTCTCACCTGCCGTGAGCCGTGCAGGCGGGCATTTTTAACAGCCATCCTGCACCCTCAGGACCACCTTCAGGGACCTAACGTGAAGTTCTTCAGAAACGTGCGTTTGCACAGGTTTACGGACAGAGCCAGAGTCGGGGGGGGAGGGGAGGCCAAGGGGACACGGCAGCAGCCTCTGAGGTGCTGACTTCTGTGATTTAACGCGTCTGAGTGTGCAAGCTACTTTCTGTTCTTTTTTTAAGGAGGCACTGGGGATTGAACACGGGACCTCGTACATGGGAAGGAGGCGCTCAATCACTGAGCCACATCAGCTTCCCTTTGTTAGTTCTTAACGGTTAATAATGTATTTAAAAAAAAAAAAAAAAAATGTATTTTAAGAAGAAATTAGAATCATCACTTAGAGGTCCCTGAAATCTCTACAGACTCCAGGGTTCCACGGAACACTGCCAACCACGGCACCCTGAAGGCCAGTCTCCCATTCTGCCTGCCTGTGTGGCTCCAATCAGAACAGGCGGGCAGTTTTGCCCACAGCAGAGACCCCAAAAGGAGCTGAGGCTTGAGGCATGACAAGGGGGCTGGGACACTGGAAGTGCAGGCCCCTCTCTGCTCTGCCGCCAGCCACCCGCCTGCTAGCCAATGTCGGTTGCCATGTGAAGAGGGAGATGATCCGAGCCCTGGAAAGCAAGATGCACTCAAGGAAATGCTTCCAGGCAAAGCATCAGTCCTTGGAGCAGCACCTGGTTCCCCTGGCGAGCCGGCTTTGTCTGCACAGAGCGTGTTACTGTGGGGGCGTGGGGGGTGCCTGGCCTCAGGGCTCGGCTTGCTCCCCATTCTGCCGTGCTGACCCTCGGCAAGCCACTTAAAACCTCCGAGCCTGGGCTTCACATCCCGTGGCATTTGGTCTCATAAACAGCGTGTTCCCAGCGGCTTGAAGCTGGAGGGACCCCAGAAAAACATGTTCTTGTATCTAGTCCTGTGGGCATGGACTGTTGTAAGCAGGCCCTTCGGGGTTCCTCCAGTTAAGGAGCGTGTGGCCCAGCCCAGTCTGTCCTGTTACTCGAGTGCTTTAAAAAGGGAATGATTTCTGACGAGAGAAAGAAAAGCCACAGGAAGGAGCTACCGCAATGGGAGCTGGAGGAAGGAGCGGCCAGGAGACCCACCGGGTGCCTGGCCGCAGGACAAGCTGAGGACCAGCACCTGGCAGCAGCCAGCCCCAAGTGGCCACAGTCTTCAGGAAGAAAGCGTGGCCTAGGACCCTTCACTGGGACTTTCTCCAAACCTCAAGACTACGAGCAAATAAATCCCCACTGTTTAAGCCGACCCACTGCACGGCATTTGCTTGGGCAGCCCAGGAAACTCAAACAGGCATGAATTCCAAAGTCGCATCCACACAACCCCACAGCGACACGCACGCGGGAGACGGCGGGAGTTCCCGGTAGGCCCGAGGCGGAGCACCTGTAAATCGTTGTGCAGTGCATGTCCAACGAGAATTCTGCCCTTCAGCATTTCCGCCACTTCTTTCTGAACAACTTCAAATTCTTCTCCTGAAAATCACATCAAAGAAGGGGTTTGCAGCCACGTAAACCACGGCCAGTGAGGGCGTGGCCCCTTCCCACCTCGCCGGAGCCTGAGCTGAAGGGCAGCTGAGGCGCCGCCCGCGTGAAGCGAGTCGCAGGAGGCAGAGTTGCCTGTACCCCGAATGCCAAGACTGAGGGCGGCTGGAGGGAGAAGTGCCACGGCCGCCCTTGGGGGCTTCCAGGGACCCCGATGCGGGGTATCCATTCTGTTCTCTCCCTGGCGGGAGGAGGAGCGGCCATGGGTGAGGAGGTGCTCCAAACCCGCAGCTGGCCACCAGGGGAGGTGAGAGGCTGCAAGCGAGCGCAAAGAGGCCCCTGGCATCAGCAGAGCAATTCTGACTGTCGGATCTAGTGGTGAAACGCGGGGCCTGCGTTTTGTCTTTCTGACAGCTGGTCCTGGCCACGGACCGTGCAAGAAGCACCACCCAGTCCCCAGCTTAGGAGGCAGCCATCTGCCTGCTTTCTGAGTGGACACCCTTTGGGGCAACCCCACCTGTAGCCCCCACTGATGCCTCCCAGGCCGAGGCTGACTGGCCCAAGGGTGGCTCTGATCCGAGGAAGAATCAGGCAGAGCCTCCTGCCAGGAATCTGGAATTGGGCCTGAGAGATGCTGAGTGCACCAGATAAAGAAAGATTAAAAAAAAACAAAATGAAGGTGGAGGAAGAACACCGAGAAGTGTAGTGAGCACGGGGCCCAGACATGTGGCCCTGGCCCCCAAACGCTCCCAGGATCCACTGGGTCCCGCCCTCCTGCTGCCCTGGCCGCCCCGAGTCCCCGCCAGCTCCCATCTTCCGGCCTCCACCCTCATGCCCTACCAGCCTGGCAGGTCTCTGTTCTGGCGCAAGGCAAAAGCCAGAGTTCTCACGAGGGCCCGCCAGACCCTACAGCCTGTCCCCCCCCGCCCCAAATCCCACCCTCGGGGGCTCCTGCTACAGTGAATGTTCCGGAACAGAGAAGGGGACACGAGGGAGGAAGGTCAAGCCGGTTTTTAGTATTGCCTTCCACGCTTCCTGGCTGGAAATCCCGTACCCTGTTTGAGGTTCTCCGGCCGGATCCCGCTGACTGCCGTCCTGTAGTCGGTCACGGGCTCCGTCGGCTTGACGTACTTGTCGTAAACTCGCTTCCCAAACTGGTTCACCAGAGACACGCGGGCCACGATGCTCTCTTCCCCCGTGGGGCCCACGCCCACCATCTCACAGTCCATGGCCAAGGCTTTGGTCAGGCTGCGGGGAACAAAGGCCACAGTTTACTCAACACTGGGAGGGCCCAGACTCCAGGTCAGGCCTGGGGGGCCACGGCGACAGCATCAGCACAGAGACGTTCTCTGCAGTCATGCTAATCACCGTGGGGGTGCACACGGTCACGGTTTATGGGGATGCTGGGGGGGGGTGGCTGGTCCAAGTCAACCAGAGGAAGGAAAAGTCCTCCTCCGTGACCCCCCCAGCCCCCAAGGCTGACACCCCCACCTCCAGGGCTGCCCCCAGGCCCACACACCCGCTGAAGGCCTGCTCTTCCACCAGGGTGACGCCGCTCTCACTCTGCCCCAGCTTTATTCTTGCTATTTTGGCTGCCTCTGGGCCGATGGCCGCTTCAATGTCCTCCGGATCAACGTCATCAAACCAGATGTCTTCTCTAAAGAAAAAGACAAAGACATGCCGGTCACCAGTGGGCCCGTGGGTGCAACAGGCTGACTGCGCACATCCGTCGAGGCCATGGTGTGGGGTCTGCTCTTTCCATGCCCAGGGTCCGAGCAGCAGAGCCGGTGGCCCATCACACCTCCTATCAGGATCGCCGCGGCACTTTCCTTTCATAGACAAATACTGCTCTTTCTAATTACAAAAGTGGTAGGTTCATTACAAAAGATTCTGGAAATGTGGACAAACACAAAGAATATAAAATAGAAACGTATGATCACCACACAGGTACAGTGGCTTTTAGGGTTTCCCTTTCAATTACGGAAGTAATACACTCATCCTCAAACATCAAGGAAACGCAGAAAGCGTAGAACCCCGCCAAGGGGTAACGGCGGGGGACACTGCCACATCGAGCCTCCACACTTGGGTGCCCACGCAGGGACAGAAGCATCTCATGAGTGAATGCTGTCTTTTGGGCTCAGCTGAAAGGTCATTCCCCCAGAAAAGCTCTCCCCGAGCCCACCACAGGGATGTGCCCCTCCTGCCACACCCCATGGTGTCCCCTGCCTCAGCAGCACCGGGTCAGGCCGGCTCACGGCTCAGGCCCAGACAGTGGCACCCAGGAGACGCGCAAACGGTTCATCCCCTCGACCGTTGGCCACCGTGTCCTGCACCCAGGTGACATGGAGCCGGTCTCTGACCTACGAACACATCACCTCCAGATGAGACGCCAGCGACTCCTGGGCCCCTCGCGTGGGGAGCAATCGTGCGGGAGCCACACCTCACGCCCACCCTGTCTCTCCACACTGCCGGCGGACGCCGTGCTGAGAGCAGAGGTCCTCCCTCACCAATCCAGCCAAACGACAAGACGCAGGAGCAGGTCTCCACCTCGGGTCTCCCTGGCTTCGGCATTCATCCAGTCCACAAAGCTCTACTGGGCCCACTCAGTGCTGTGCTCTGTTCTAGACCCCGAAGATACAGGGCTGTACATGAGGCAGCCCTGCTCTCAAGATGCCCACATTCCAGGGGGAAACAACAATGGCAAAGAATGAGCAAATAAGAAACAAATACTATCAGGGTCAGGCGATGGCAGGACAGAAGGGGCATCTGCCCACAGGAAGTTATGTCCTTGGGACTGTTCTCGGGGTGAGGCCTGACGGGGGCCTGGCTGTGGCCCTGAGGGGCTGATGCTGGCTGCAGGGGAGCCCGTGGGCCTGTCCCCACGGCCACCACCCAGGGAGGAAACAGCAAATACTTACTCAGTGGGCAGGGCTGGAGCTGGGATCTCGGCTTTCTGCTTCTTGTGTTTGATGTCCCCTTGCTTCAGAGAAGCGGCTCCATTTGCCCTTTTGCTGGCTCTCTCCTCACCGTGCTCAGCTCTGCTGGCCTTTGCAAGAAGTGCTGGCACCTTCCTCTCTGTTGGAGCTCCAGAAGCAGCCGAGCCCTTGGGGGCCCCTTGTTCTGGTTTAGCTGTTGGCCTTGGCTGCATCTCCTCTCCACTCGCTTTACCTGAGATTTTTTTTCTGTTTTGCTGGATAATTTGGGGCTGCTTTCTGAAGCCCACCTGAGAGATAACAGGAGGCTCTTCTGGGGTCTGTGGTTTTTGTTTCAGTAGCTAAGGGACCCAAAATAAAACAAATACCACATTTTAATTTGGAAAGTAAGCAGAGAAACTTTTAAAAATCCTATGTGTGCATCTACATAAACATACACACACTAATCACATCTATGTACACTTCCTACCATCACTGAAAAACATTTTTGAACGACGTGGGAAACCCTTTTCATTCTTATCCACAAGTCACTTGTGGTGAAATGCGATCTCTTTGCTTATCCTATTGCCATGCACCATGTGACACCTGCTCCCTCCTTTAAACTAACACTCGACCCTGAAGTACCTGCCGCTGACCGGTCACCGCAGGCTGCTTCACTCTGAGCCCGCAGAAATGATAAGCAACCTGTTTCCATTTTTTAAGAATGTATTTAACTCACTGCATGAGTTTTTTCTCTCTGGCTTAGGTCAACATGCTGGCATGCAGAAACCACTTGTTTTACAAGGATTCTGGTTTGCTGTTTGTTGTTGAAAGGGTCTCAGAAGGAGGGAGGACCAGCTTTTGTCAAACTGGAGATGGCTGAAGCGCCCCAGCAGCCGCAGCTCTGTCTCATCCCAGGAAGTCATCTCTGAAGTCTGAGCCCAACCTCGTCCCTGTGCTCACCTCCCTGGCCAGCTAAGACCCTGGGACATGGCAGCCAGCTGAGAAGAGCTGAGGGGAGTTCCCACTCACCTGTTCCCATAATGCTTAAAGAACTGAAGGCCTTACGGTCTTTCATGAGAAATCCAAGATTCCCCTTGAGTACCCATCCCTCTCACGCACTCAATTCTCACTTTCTTGGAAGAAAGAGATAGTATTACAGCTAGTACTCCAGAGATTATGCAGCATCCCGGGGTTGGAAAAGACAGGAAAATTTTTAGGAATCACTGCCTTAGGAGAACGTGCAGAGTGTCAGGAGACTCCAACAAATCCTCTACTTTCTCTCTCTCACTCAGAGGCCCCAGAGCAGATTCCAGAACACTGTAGAGACTTTGAAAGTCAACACAGTGTAGCAGAGAGCATAAACCTGCGCCAGAATGTATGAAATCTGCATCCCAGTTCCATTGCTTACTAGCTGTGTGGCCTTGGGCCAAGTTCCTTAAGCTCTCTGGGCCCCAGTGTAGAAAACGGATGACAAGAGAAACTAACTCGGAGAAGCCTGGTGAGAATTTAGGAGTGAAGCACATGGAACAGGGTCTGGCAGAGTCTCTATGGCCGAGGAAGGCAGTAGGTTTAACAATATTACGAGCCTGGACTCCAGGTCAGCCTGCCTGTGTTTCAGTCTCACTCCTGCCATTTCGAGTTGTGACTGTGGAATATCAATGTGACCTTTCTGGGCCCATTTCCTCATCTGTAAAATGAGACAAAGTATCTTTCTTACAGTTTGCTATGAGGATTAAATGAGAGAACACATATATAAATGACATACCACAGTGTCTGCACATTTTAAGAGCTCAGTAAATGGGAATAAACAGGAGCAGTCATTACCAATTATAATCTACTTAAAAACTCTAAGGATTTCTAGAATCCTCTATCTAGACCACAGTTCTGCTATTTGCTTACCCTCAAAACCCCTATCTCCCCCTACGCCTGAGAATGGCTCTGTTTATAAAGCTTTTTACGAAATCTGCCTGCACAGATCCCTCTTTTGGGTTCTGTGTTCTTTTTTTGACCAGATAGAAAGCCTGGGGGAACGAGCCGCGTGGTTCCCGGGCCCGTGGCTCCCGCGGGGTGCTCTCAAGTCCTACCTCTTGCAGCGCCTTCCAATTCTGAGAAAAGTCTTCTGGTGCCTTTGGAGGTCGCACGGCGACGACTCTGGCATCGTTTTCCGGTTTCTTACAGACTTCTTGCGCTTTATTTTGCCAGAACTTTTTCCTCTTGTTTTTCTTTCGATTTAGCTTCTTGACACGCTCTAGTTTTGTCACAGGGCTGCTGGGGGCGCGCTTGGAGGTCGGGGCCTTAGCCTTCGCCATCCTGGCACCACCCAAGGTCTCCAGGGCCTGACACTAAGGGGCGGCGTCCAGCGCTTCGGCTGGCGGCAACCACAGGACCCCCGGGCTCCCCTTTCCCGAAGCCTCCGCACCCCCGCGCCCGCCCAGAGCGCCGTGCTCATTCAACGCGTATCCCTTCTCTCCTCCTCCGGCCGCGACGTGTCCCCTGGCACAGCAGAACTGGCCCCGGAGCCCGCCAGCCCCCGCCGAGAAGAAGATCCTGCCAGGCCAGGCCCGATGTCACCGGGAATGAAAAGCCTCGGCAGCCCTTAAGCGCTCCCGGAAGTTCTCAGCACGCGCCCCTCCGCCCCGCGCACGCGCGTTCCAGTCTCCGGAAGTGCTCCCCCGTCTCCGACCGGCTGGAAACCGGCTTCGCGCGCCTGGTTCCGCGTCGACCCTAGGGAGCGGCGGAGGGTCGGGCAGGGGAGCCCTGGGATCCCGCCGCCTCCCGCACGGGGCCGAGAAGCGCGGCTGCGGGGCCATGTCGGTGTAGCCCAGCCGGCCGGGCCGTCAGAAAAGAAAGACGGCAATAAGCCAGCCGTCTTGTGCTCGAGCTCGGCCGGGGGAGGCTTGCCAAACAGCAGCAACTTCAGAAAAACCAAGCGTAATTGTGTCAGTGCGTGGAGGCCCCTGCTATTTGCAGTATTGCGGAGATAATTATACTAAAAAAATGATTTGTGGTTTATCTGAAATTCACCTTTAATTGGGTGTCCTGCATTTTTCCAGGGGGGGGGCACTCGGATGGGGTCTTGAGGGGAAGGCCTCTTTGAGGAGACAGTGTTTGAGCTGAGACCTGAGCGTGGAGATGGGGGGTGGCGCAGAGGGGCCCATCAGAGCACTGGCTGGTGGGAATGAATCAGATGGGTTTGAGGAATGGAAAGAAAGCTGGTGTGGCTAAGCTTTGCCAGCAGAAGGCTTGGAGAAACAGCCGGAAGGGCGGGCAGGGGCCGGGTCCCATTGGTGGCAGGGTGTTTGGATATTTTCCTTTGAGGGCAAAGAAAGCTGGGGGTGGGTTTTAAGCTGCGGTGTGGCGTGATAGGAGGTTTGGGTTTTTTGTTTGTTTGTTTGTTTTTTAAAGCTGCTTAGATTACATAAATGTTACACAAAAAATATAGGGATTTCCATATTCCCTACTCCCCACACCTCCCACACCCTCCCACATAAACATCCTTCATTAGTGTGGCACGTTCATTGCAATTGATAAACGCATCCTGGGGCTTTGCTATTAAGCATGGACCATAGTTCACATTGTAGTCTACACTCTTCTTGCACACAGTTCTGCATGTTATGTGATGATATAAAGTGGCCTGTATCTGTCGTTGCAATGTCACTCAGGACGATTCCCAAGTCCCGAAAAAGCCCCTGTATTACACCTGTTTTTCCCTCTCCCTGTCCCCAGAGCCTCCAGTGGCCACTGGCTCCATATCAATGCTGTAATTTCTTCCATTGCTAGAATCACAATATGTCTATAGTAGAATACCAGTAAGTCCACTCTAGTCCATAGCTCTTCCCCCAATCCTGAGGATTCTGGGATGGTGATGTCCACTCCACCTGTTTTGTTTTTTTTTTTTCCAGTCTAGATAACTTTATTCAAGATTTTGACAAAAATGATCCCCAAAGTAATATAAAAAATTTTAAAAGCCTACATGTTAAATTTCAAGAAAATTTTGAATCCAGTCTGGAATAAATATTAAGTCAAAAGTTGAACCAATTCTACAATTTATAAATACTATTTCCTCTTAAATTCATTATATTTTTTGAGACAGATTACTAACAAGTTTTCCTTGCTTTGATATTGGTATTTGGAATCATTTTAACATGGTTTACATCTTCAAGTTCTAGATTTGTACTTATCCTAAATATTATAATTGAAAATATAAATTTAGAAGAATTCCAATTAACAAATATCGAAGGGATGAGAGAAATAAAAAATCACCATTAGGACACAACAGTAGTAAATGCCA
>JAQZBX010071531.1:0-15222 GCA_029593785.1 Cabassous unicinctus | reverse complement strand
AACTGAACTGGATAAACTAGAAAAAGAACAGCAAACCAATCCCAAAGCAAGCAGAAAGAAATAAATAACAAAGATTAGAGCAGAAATAAATGAAATTGAGAACAACAACAACAACAACAAATAGAGAAAATCAACAAAACCAAAAGCTGGTTCTTTGAGAAAATCAATAAAATTGACAAACCCTTATCAAGACTAACAAAGAAATAAAGAGAGAAGATGCAAATAAATAAAATAAAAAATGAAAGGGGGGGGACATCATGGCACACCCCACAGAAATAAAAAGGATCATAAAAGGATATTATGAGAAATATATGCCAACCAATTAGACAACTTAGATGAAATGGACAAATTTCTAGAAATGCCTAAACAACCTACACTGACTCTTCAAGAAATACAGGAACTCAACTAACCAATCACAAGCAAAGAGGTTGAATCAGTAATAAAAAATCTTCAACAAAGAAAAGTCCAGGACCAGATGGCGTCACAGGTGAATTCTAACAAACATTTTGAGAAGAATTAATAAAAGTCCTGCTTAAACTCTACCAAAAAGCAAAAAGGAGGGAAAACTACCCAACACATTTTATGAAGCCAACATCACCCTAATACCAAAGCCAGATAAAGATACTACAAGAAAAGAAAATTATAGACCAATCTCTCTATGAACATAGATGCAAAAATTCTTAACAAAATACTTGCAAATTGAATCCAACAGCATATAAAAGTAATTATACATCAAGATCAAGTAGGTTTTATTCCTAGTATGCAAGGGTGGTTCAATATAAGAAAATCAATTAATATAATATATCACATTAATAAATTGAAGGGAAAAAACCACATGACCATCTCGATTGATTCAAAAATGGCATTTGACAAAATCCAATATCCTTTCTTGATAAAAACACTTCAAAAGATAGGTATGAAAGGAATGTTCCTCAACATAATAAAGGGCATATATGAAAACCCCACAACTAACATTGTTCTCAATGGGGAGAGGTTGAAAGCTTTCCCTCTAAGATCAGGAACAAGACAAGGATGCCCACTGTCACCACTGTTATTCAACATTGTGCTAGAAATTCTAGCTAGAGCAATTAGGCAAGAAAAAAATAAAAGGCATCCATATTGGAAAAGAGGAAGTAAAACTCTCACTTTTTGCAGATGACATGATCCTATATTTAGAAAATCCCAAAATATCTATAACAAAGCTATTAGAGCTCATGAATGAGTTCAGCAAAATGGCAGGATACAAGATCAACACACAAATATCAGTAGCGTTTCTATATACTAGTAATGAGCATGCTGAGGAAGAAATCAAGAAAAGAATTCCATTTACAATAGCAAGGAAAAGACTCAAATATCTAGGCATTCATTTAACCAGGAAGGTAAAGGATCTGTATTCAGGAAACTACAAAACACTGTTAAAGAAATCGAGGTAGACCTAAACAAATGGAAGGACATTCTGTGTTCATGGATTAGAAGACTAAACATCACGAAGATGTCAATTCTACCCAAATTGATTTATAGATTTAATGCAATACCAATCAAAATTCCAACAGCCTACTTTTCAGAAATAGAAAAGTCAATTACCAAAGTTATTTGGAAGGGAATAGGGTCATGAATAGCCAAAAATATCATAAAAAAGAAGAACGAAGTCAGCATAAAGCTAGACTCATTGATCAATAGAATGCAATTGAGAGTTCAGAAATAGAGCCTCAACTCCATGGTCAACTGATTTTTGATAAGCCTACCAAGTCCACTTTTCTGGGTCAGAACAGTCTCTTCAACAATTGGTGCTGGA
Organism: Cabassous unicinctus; assembly: GCA_029593785.1. Taxonomy (NCBI): domain Eukaryota; kingdom Metazoa; phylum Chordata; class Mammalia; order Cingulata; family Chlamyphoridae; genus Cabassous; species Cabassous unicinctus. The sequence continues at coordinate 13,427 of JAQZBX010071531.1, read as the reverse complement.
AGAACTGGATAACCATAAGCAAAAGAATGAAGAGGACCCCTATCTCACTCTCTGTACAAGAATCAACCAAAATGGATCAAAGACCTAAACATAAAAGCCAGGACCATAAAACTCATAAAAGATACATTAAGATACATTATCATAAAAGATAATGTAAGGAAACATCTACAAGACCTTAAGGTGGGGTTCTCTTAAACCTTAAACCCAAAGCAGGAGCAACAAAAGAAAAAATAAATAAATGAGACCTATTCAAAATTAAACACTTCCGCAACTCAAAGGACTTTGTGAAGAGGGTAAAAAGGCAACCTACTCAATGGGAGGAAATATTTGGAAATCACACATCTGACAAGGGTCTAATATCTATGAAATATAAAGAGATCCTAAAACTCAACAATAAAAAGACAAATGATCTGATTAAGAAATGGGTAAAAGACCCGAAGAGACATTTTTCTAAAGAAGAAATATAAATGATGAAAAAACACATGAAAAAATGTTCAATATCACGGGCTATTAGGGAAATGCAAATCAAAGCTATAATGAGATATCATTTCACACCTACTAGAATGGCCGCTATCAACAAAACAGAAAACCACAAGTGTTGGAGAGGATGTGGAGAGATAGGAATACTTATTTATTGTTGGTAGGAATGTAGAATGGTACAGCCACCTGTAGAAGTCTGTTTGGCAATTCCTAAGGAAGTTAGATATAGATCTACCACATGACCCAGCAATACCGCTATTAGGTATATACTCAGAAGAACTGAGAACAGTGACACAAACAGACAGCTGCACACCAATGTTCAGAGTGACATTATTCACAATTGCCAAAAGATGGAAACAACCCAGGTGTCCATCAAGTGTGAATGGTTAAACAAACTGTGGTACATACACACGATGGAATATTATTCAGCTGTAAGAAGAAATGAAGTCGTGACGCATAAGACAAAGTAGATGAACCTGGAGGACATTATGTTGAGTGAAGGAAGCCAGGCACAAAAGGACAAATATTGTATGATTTCACTATTATAACTAAATATAATAAGCAAATAGCTTACTTATAATAGTTAATAGCTAAAATATAAGTCACCAGAAAATAGAATGTGATGAGAGTAGGGAAAGCTGAGGTTAAATCTCTGCAGAATTGGTAAAAGTTGTTTGTAAATGTGTGGAATATGAGTAGAAATGGTGAAAGCACATTATAGGATTTGTAATTAGGAGTGTTAATATATTGGTATGATAGTGGTTTGTTCTTTGTTGTTTTTCTTTCTTTTTTTTTGAGTAATGAAAATGCTTTAATATTGATTGAAATGATGAACGTGTAACTCGGTAATTATGGCAACTGTCATTGACTGTACACTTTAGATAAATTATAAGGTTTATGAAAAAAAATAGTAGGGTGTGTTGGGGGAAAACTACACCAAATGTAAGATATGGACTATAATTAGTAGTAACACTTTGACGATGCTCTTTCATAATTTGTTACAAATGTTTCACAACAATGCAAGGTATTGGTGGTGGAGTAATGTATGGGAGCCCTGTATGACATTATGCATGTATGCTTTGCAAGTTCACAACTTTTCCTATATGCCTATTGTTTATATAGTTTCATGTATGAATTATATATTTCAATAAATTGCTTTTAAAATGAAAAAAAAAACAGCTACAGGTACAAAAAAAGAGAAAAGGCTCACTTGTTTATTGCCCCATTTATTCTCAGTCCCCAATGCCAAATACATCAGATCCAAATATTAGTGCTTTGGTAAAATTAGAATTCATAGGATAAGACTGTTTTTCAGTGGCAAGATTTTTATATCTGATTTTTTAAAAATTTGAATCCTGAATTTTCCAAAGACATACAGCTGGTAATATAGACACATAAAAAAACCTTCCATCTATGAATGCATGTATTATGTATGTAGGTATGTATATAATTTATGTAAGTCAAACTTGAAAGTTGGGCTTTCAACAATAGACAGTAAGCTCAAGGTCATTTGGGGGAATGCAAACTTTTAATTGATAAATTCTTTCCCTGAAGGACATGAAAGTTTTCTCAACAAATGTGCATTTTATACTATTATGAAACAACCTCTAGACACATATATTTCCTTCATTTAGCAACAGCTAGAACCTATAGTTATTTTGCAACATCCTTCAAAGGGATCACCTCTCTCCCCCACCTTTAGTACTTGTTCTCAGCAATGTGACAGTGTCAGAATGAGTTCTAAGCAGGAATGATAGGGGGTCGGCATATAAATATCAGGTGTTATTTCATATCATGTAATGGGAAGGTAAACAGTAGACTATATTTCATTGCATCTTCTACAGAGCATACACATTGTTCCACATGCTCTGTGAGAACTAAACCACCTTCTAGCAAAATATTCACAGGTATTGTATGATTAATGAATATCTGTGGTGAAGGAATGACTGAAAGAATTAATGTCTTAGTTTGGTAAAGTTAAGCAAAATCTCCATGTGATTTTTTAAACAAAAAACAATGAGATACACTAAAATTTATCTTATCAGTAAGTCAAATAAATCTGTGTTATGAAAAATGTTTCATTTAGTGATTGTAGATAGCTACTGCTTTGGTTAGCAAAACCACTTGTAAGATGGACACATTTTCTAAGCTCTGACAGAGTTTTATCATTCTGAGAAAAATAAGAGACCATTTCACTTAAAAAAAAAAAAATCACTCACAGACTCCTTTCCCAACTTCTTTTGTAGCCGAGTTTGCCACTGGACAGCTTGCATGACAATGGCTTCCCACCTTCTTTCAAGATTTACAATGATCAGCTGCATGGGCTGGTGGTCTGCATTCAGATTGCAGGTCTCCCGGTCATCCAGAAGATGCTGGCATAACCGTAGAATGGAGGCCACTCCGCGACGTCGCTGCTTGATTTCACAGCAGAGGGACTGCAACACAGAGAGGAACTTACCTATGAGCACTTATAAGGCAAAGTTCTCTAAAACATGAAACATCCCCTTCCACCTTAATTTCAAATTACAAGGATAGACTCAGCTACAAACAAAAGGACAAGAAAAAAAGAGCAGAGGTCTCTTTGAGATTGGAGGACTCCTGTAGGCACTTAACTAATGCTAAAGAATTTAGTTGCATCTCTTTTTTCCACTCCTCTTCACTGACTTCTCCCTAAGAAATGTAGAGTCTTACCTTGACACCTAGGTAATTCAGTTTATAGCCCAATGAAATAAATCATTTAGGTCATATGAATGTCAAACAAACAAACTGACATGCTTTGATTTGAGGTAAGAAGAAAACCAAAATAGAGAAAAGTCCTCTAAAAGGAAATGGAATTTTTTTTTCAAATTTACTCCTAGATTCTTTAGAGCCAAAAAAAAGTTTATCTTTCTACTGTCTGGGAATAAGTTAAATAAGATTGCAAGGAATTTTGAGATGGGACATCTATTATCTGGAAAAAAAAAAAAACAGGATAAGCAATATTTCTCTTCCGAAGCTTGATTAACAAAGCGATAATGTTCAGAAAACAGAAATAAAGATACTGGATTATTGCTGCACTATTTGTTGGTTGCTATGTTTCTTTTAATAGACATTCACACTATTTAAGAAGGATAAGCATGCATCAAAAAAGCATTTTGCCCCCAGAAGCATTTGTATTGCTGCAGTGACCCTAAGCTGAACGATTCAAGAAAACTAGTGGGTACACATGTCTAAAAATATTATATCCTTTCTTTGCCTAGGGATAGTGTGTAAGTGATATTCTAATTCAAAGCCTTCAGGAGAAATGATGATTATATCCACAAACATCTCTGAATTACTAATCTCCTTCTACTGCCACAATTGGACTGTTCTAACAGTTAACAGATTGCTTATTAATCAACAAGGGTAAACAAGACAATGCAATTTCATTTAGTGTGAGAGTTTTAATGCCTAAAAGTATTTGTGCTTAAAATGTTAATCCAGATAAGGCTTCATTAGAAGAAGTCTTAAAATGATTAAGTGTGGTTCATTGAAATGTGTATGGAGTGGGGGTAGTAGATCAGCAGGTGGACATTTCATACAGATGTTCCACTTATTGATATAATGCATGCTATGGCCATTTAAATGACCCTAACTCAGTAATAGCTGGAATTCTATTATTTCTATAATGAGAGAACCCTGTACCTTTAATATTTCTGAATTTTAAATAAGGTGAATGACAAATTCCCAAACCTCTATTTATGGCAAAATATGACTAGGAATTTTATTATTCAATTTATACCAGTGCAGCATTTTCAGTTATGTTTCCTGAACTTACTCTTATTTATTTTCCTAGGGTTCATTACTATTTTCCTATATAACTCCTGATGTAAGCACCAGGCCTGACAAATTTCTTTTCTGATGCTATTCGTTAATTCAGTGCTGCATAAGAAGAAATCCCTAGACATTCAAAGATAAAATTTGAGGGCCTACTAAAGAAACAGACATTCTATCTCCTCCTCTAATACTGCTAACTGCCCCCACTCACACTCACACGCATTAATATGCTTGTGTGCGTGTACATACTCACACACACTATATACTCTATCTCACACTCATGCTCACAAACATTCTGGTGCACTCTCTCTCTCACACACACACACACACACACACACACACCCCCTTCAATTTGCTTCTTACTAGACCAACTGTTGGGCAAGCCAAACTATCAAGCCCACTCAATACCTGCCAACTCTTGACCCAATACTAAAAACTTGAAGATAATTTTATGGCTAACTGAAATTGGTTTAAATGAGTCCTGCGAATAGTAACACTGAGGGTTTTTTTGTTTTGTTTCATTATTTTTAAATTGTTAAAAGTAAAGGGTGAGAAAAATGAAGAGTTGTTTCCATGCCACAGAACTGGATCTTGCAAAAATTGTTTTAAGTTGAGACAATTTTTGCTCTCAAGTCAACAAAAAGCCCCAATATTTCTAAGGCAAATGAAAATTTGCAATGAAGAACATTAAAGCTGCCTGTGGAGTTAGCACAGGTCACTTCAGGTAACATTTCAAAGCAGCAGTCCAAATGGGCTTCATTGAGCCTGCAGGTGTTTTCAAAGTTACCAAAAAGGATACTTGAAGGATGCTAGGTGAAAATTTCATAAAGGTCATTAGCCGTAGTTTTTTTTGTAAGTATCCTGAATGTATGCAGTATTTAAGTATCAAGATGATAGCCCTCTCCCATCTTAATGTGAATCAATCCAGATGGATACGGTGGTTTGAAAGTATAAAAGAAGTAACTGTTGACATTCAATATCTGATTTCTGGATCTTCAGAATTCTGCTTTTTTTTTTTTACTTTAAATATCCAAAGGGCTTATTCTGGATTGATAATTTAACCTAAATGTGCATCTGGAAAATAACACCATTCTTTAAAAGGAGGGTACTCTTTAAAAGATGTTGGGGGAAGTGGATGTGGCTCAACTGATTGAGTTCCTGCCTACTACATGGGAGGTTCCAGGTTCAGTTCCCAGTGCCTCCTGGAGAAGATGAGCAAGACAGTGAGCTGGTGTGACTGGGCAGGTGTGGTGAGCTGATGCAACAAAGAGACACAAAGAGGAAAGACAATGCGAGACACAACAAACCAGGGTGCTAAGGTGGCTCAAGTGATTGAGTGCACTCTTCCACACGAGAGGTCCCAGGTTCGGTGCCTCCTAAAGAGAAGATGAGCAGACACAAGAGCACACAACAAATGGACACAGAGAGTAGACAGCGAGTGCAAACAACTGGGTGGAGGGGGGAATAAATAAATAAAATAAATCTTAAAAAAAAAAAAAAGATGCTGGGAATTTTACATGGCCAACATCTTTTTCAGTACTTTTTTATACTTTTGAAATATAATTGATAAAATAACATTCTTCTACATAAACAGGTTTCCATGACAATCTTAAAATATATGTATTTATTTGTAATCACAATACATACTAAATAAAATCAGTGATTTGCTGGCAATATTTCTTAGAATCAGTGGTTTACATCATTTCCATGAAAAACTATGCATAGAGAAATGTTAAATATGAACCTATGGGAAGAAATGATTAAAATTATTTTTTATTTACTTCTAATGAGAAAAGTATTTTTAAACAGAAACCCAGACAAAGCAATCTAATTAAGGCAGAGAAATAAGACAGCCTCATCCCTGCCTCTCTGACCTAAAATGTGTGCATTATACCTCCCATGTGCTAGGCACTGTGTTAGTCATGGAGCCTTCAAAAAGGAGCAAGTTACTCCTCTGTCCTTTAAGGAAACAAGATCTACTGGAGGTGGACTACACAAATAAGGATCGTAGCCAGAATAATGCAGAAAGGTGGACACTAACAGAAGCGTGTGCAAGTTGCTATTGGAGGATTATGTTTTTTGGTTTATCTGTTTTTGCCCTCCTAACTTCCTCTACCAACTTTTTTTACTGTTTAATCACTCATATTATTGAGCCAAATGCAGCACAACATCATTCTTGATATTGGCTTCAGTTTCACACCATTGAAAGTAAGATTTCTAAATACTGGTATTTTATTCTTCATTATATATTAAATATATGTACTATGTCTATACATATTATATAGAATACATGTATGTATTGTATACACACATACTTGACATTAAATAATAGTGCCATTTACTTCACAAAAAGATGTAACTAAGCTTACATCAAAAGAATATCTACAGGTAGACCAAGTACTATTATAGTAAATAAATATAAGAACCAAATATGAAAAGGAGAGATGAGAAACAAAGGAAACATTTTAAAATACCAGAACCAAGTCTATGTTAAAAAACAAACAGAAAACAAAGAAACCTAGGTGAGAAAATCTAAAGCATTTTGTCTCTGGGTATTCTAACAGCCAAAACAAGAAGAGCTAATCATAGTAGCTCTTAAATAATTTTACTTTGGTAGGTTAATTTAACATCATTAGGTAGGTCAATATGAACAAAGTGGTGGGACTTTAGGTGATCTGTTATATTAAAAAAGAAACTATGAAGTAATTTAAAGGCAAATATGACTTTACCGTCTAGATTGATGAATTGTTTAACAATATATATTGAATATGCCTTCTATGTGGCAAGCACACTAAAGATAGCATGAACTGCATATACATGTACCTGCCTTAAATCTAGTTGGAGTGGGATAACACACGAGAGAGAAAGGAAGACTGAACAAAGCCTGGCAAGCTCTTCTAGTTTAAATAGTGTCCAGTTGACAGCTTAATCCCCTTGTTACAAGGATTTCCTATAGTTTTTTAAAAATATATTTTTATTAGAGAAGCTGTGAACTTACAAAACAATCATGCACATGTGTGGAATTCCCATACAACACCCCTCCACAAACACACTACATTTTTGTGGAACAATTTGTTACAAATTATGAGATAATATGATCAGCCTATTATCACTAACTATGGTCTATAGTGTACATTTGGTATATTTTTTTTCCATACGCCCCTATTACTAACACAGTGCATCTTTGGCATTGATGCAAGAATATTACAGTATTGCTGTTGACTATAGTCCATAAGTTTCCTATAGTTTTTCAGGTGGTGCTTTGTTTTGATTTTTTTGTGTTTTAGCATTTTAATTTCATGAGGTGGCTGTTGTCATTTTTTTGCTACCTGTGAACAGATTTTCTAAAGCAATGGTCCTCAGAGCAACACAATCACCTAGTAACTTGTCAGAAATGCAGATTCCCTTGGGCTACCCCATAGCTTCAGAATCAGGAACTCTGAGGGTGGGGCCCAGCCATTCATGTTTTTGTAAGCCTGCCAAGTGATTCTGATGTATGTTAAATTTTGAGAAAACAGGTCTACAGAAAACAGAGGAACTTAGTTTTCAGGTAGAGAATTAATCCAGTTGTGTAAAATTTTGTTTTGTGAAATATAAAATACAAGTTTCAAGTTCAGATTCTGTAGTTAGACTGACAGCCAAGAACCAAGGAACTATGCTCATTGGTGATTAATGATTTTTTATTGTTAGTGAATGATTGAAAACAAAGCCCAAATGAATTAATGAATAGACCTTTTCAACCAGTGATATCTTCAAAGTTTGAGGACTTGCTTGATGATCTCTAGAATTTTCAATGTAATTATTAAGAATACTGATGGGCTAGGATCGTATGAATCCCATATTTAGGGATTTTACTCCTTTTTGTAATTTTTATCCAGTATGTCATTTAAGAATTAATGACTAACACACATGACATGCTTAGTTGAAGAGAATTTCTACCCTTAGAAAGCTTACATAACAAAACAAAAGCAATGATGATTGCTTGGAAGGTTCAGATAATGCTAATGCCTTTAGGCAGAGCTTAATAAGAATGTACAGCAGGCAATGAGAAGCTATACTGGCATCTCTATGCTTCTTCAGAAGATGCTTTTGAATGGCTTGGTTGAGTATCATTACTTTGCGGGGGGGTGTGTGTTATGGATTGACTTATTTCCCACAAAATATATGTTGAAATACTAATGCCCAGTAACCCAGAATGTGATCGTATTTGGAAATATGGTCATTACAGATGGAATTAGGCAAGTTAACATAAGGTCATACTGGAGTAAGGTGGGCCCTTAATCCAATGTGACTGGTTTCCATGTACGAATAGGAAATATGGACACAGACAGAGAGAGAAAGAGAAAAACAGAGAGGAGAAGGTCCTGGATTGCTGCCAAACCACCAGAAGCTAGAAGAGGCATGGAACAGATTCTTCTCTACAGTCTGAAATAGAAGTATGACCCTACTGACACATTCTGGATACTGACTTCCAGCCTTCAGAACTTTGAGACAATAAATTTCTGTTGTTTCAAGCCACCCACTTTGTGGTTACAGCAGCGCTAGGAAACTAAGACAGGGGCAAAGTTGGCAAAGATCACATGAATGATATTACTTGTGGCAATAAGAATATTTTGGGTACCGATTATGTGTCAAACATTATAATTTTATTATGGGATAAGCACTGATGGACAAGAGATTTATAATAAGATGTGGTACATTTTATTTAGGAGCTTGTAATCTGGCTGTAGAGACAAGACACCGGCTCTGCAAAGTGAGAGTAATAAATGCAAGCCAAAGGTTTTTGATAAGACCTAACACATCAGTTTGTTGTAGCCTTAAATCAGGAAAGGGAGATGAAGGTGCTTTGTAAACAGTGGGGTCTTGACATAAATATAAAGTGTGATTGATATACATACTAAATTATGGGCATTGAGTTGGGGGATGAGAAAGATCATTAGAACGAGAGTAGATAGACTAGGATTTATGGGACAAGAAATAGATGAGAAAGCTGGCTCAAGTTTGGAAATGTAAAGAAAAGGAGGACTGGCATTACTGGTTGAGGAATTATCATGAGTAAAGGCCAAGAAACCACAAATTTTGTAGTTTTAAAACAGAATGGATCATGAAAGTAAAACGACAGCCTACAAATGGGACAAAATATTTGGAAACCACATCTGATAAGGGTTTAATATCCAGAATATAAAAAGAACTCCTATAAGTCAACAACAAAAAGACAACCCAATTTAAGAATGGGCAAAAGACTTTAATAGACAGTTCTCCAAAGAAGATATACAAATGGCCAAAAAGCACATGAAAACATGCTCAACATCATTAGCCTTTAGGGAAATGCAAATCACAACCACAATTAGATACCATTTCACACACACTACAATGGCTACTAGTAAAAAAAAAAAAAGGGAAATAAATGTTGGAGAGGATGTGGACAAATAGAAACACATTCATTGTTAGTGTGAAGACAGCAATTCCTAAAGAAATTAAGTATAAAGTTACCATATGACCCCACAATCCAACTTCTAGGCATATACCCCCAAAATTGAAAGCATCGACTTGAACAGATATTTGTATAATCATGTTCATAGTGGCATTATTCATAATTGCCAAAAGGAGGAAGCAACCCAGGTCTCAGCTTGTGAATGTGATTAATACACTGAATTACATATTTGAATGTGGTCAAAAGGGGAAATTATAGGTTGTATATATGTTACTAGAAAAAATTTTTTTAAAAATCCATGAAATTACACAACACAAACAGTGAAACCCAAGGTAAACTATGGACTATAGTTAATGGCACAATGGCACAATTATAAAATTGTACAAGTGCTTTCATCAATTGTAACAAATGTACCACACTAATGCAAGTGGTTAATAATAGAGTGGTATATGGAAACCCTGTATTTTATGTATCATTTTTCTGCACAACCACAACTTTACTGTTAAAAGAAAAATTAAAAGGGTGGAAGTTCAAGTTGGGTTCAAGTGAATAATTATAATTCACTTATCAATCCATGCATCCATCTATACGTGCATCCATCCACCTATCCATCCATATTTATTTATTGAGTGCCTCCTATGTGTCATGCACTGTACTAACTGGCAGGGGTATAGCAGTGAGCAAGATAGGCAAGATTCCTGCTCTCTTGGAACTTACATTCAAATTTGTGAGCGTTGGAGGTGGGACTGGAAATAAAACCTAAATAAATATACAAGAAAATAGCAGATAGCTCTAAGAGCTATAAAATAAAATAGAGTGATAAAATAGAAAGTGGCTAGGGGTTATTTTCATCAAAAGTACAAGAGACTTTTGAATTTCATCAAAATTAAAAACTTTTGTGCTTCAAAGGATTCCATCAATAACATAAAAATACAAACCACAGAATAGGAGAAAATATTTGCAAATCACATATCTGATTATATAAAGAACTCTTACAATTCAACATTATGAAGACAAGTAACCCAATTTTAAATATGGACAAAGGATTTGAATAGACATTTTCTCCAAAGAAGAAATACAAATAGCCAATAAACACAATAAACACAAGAAAAGATGTTCAACATCATTAGCCATTAGGGAAATGCAAATCTAAACCACAATGAATCACAACTTCATCCCAATTAGGATAGCCTTAATGAAAAAGATGGAAATAACAGTGTTGGCAAGGATGTAGAGAAATCAGGGCTCTCATATATTTCTTTTTTTTTTCCATTTCCACAAATTTTTATTGATGAAATTAAACATATAATAATAATATGATATTACATTATACATTGTAACATAATAATATATTGGATTATAAATAGTAATAAATTATATCTCTTGAGGGGATAACATTTTGCTTAATTGCAGTTCAAAGGTAGTGTTCCCTGTCATCAAAAGGAATTGCAAATTTTCATTTGTTTTTGTTTGTTTGTTTTTAAATATTTTTTTAAAAGATACTTAGATTACATAAATGTTACACAAAAATTATAGTGATTCCCATATGCCCCACTCCCCAAAAATATGGACCGCTTCACGAATTTGCATGTCATCCTTGTGCAGGGGCCATGCTAATTTTCTCTGTATTGTTCCAATTTTAGGATATGTGCTGCCGAAGCAAGCATGTCATATATTTCTGGTGGGGTTGTAAAATGTTGTAGCCACTTTGAAAAACATTATGACAGTTCCTTAAACAGTTAAACATAGACTTACCATATGACCCAGTAATTTCACTCCTAAGTATATACCCAAGAATTGAAAAAATATCCACACCTATACCTGCACATACATATTCATAGCAGCATTGTTCAAAATAGCCCAAAGTAGAAACAACCCAAATATCCATCGATTGATTAATGGATAAACAAAAAGTGGTATATCCATACATGGACTGCAAGAAAAAGGAATGAAGTATTCATACATGCTACAACATGGATGAACCTTGAAAACATTATACTAAGTAAAAGAAGTCAGACCCGAAAGGTCAAACATTGTATGACTGCATTTATGTGAAATGTCCAGAATAGGAAAATCCATAGAAACAGAAAGTAGATTAGTGGTTGCCAGGGGCTGAGGTGAGCAGGGAATGGAAAGTGACTGCTAATGAGTATGAGGTTTCCTTAGGAGTGATGAAAATGTTCTGAAATTCTATTGAAATGATGGTTACACAACTCTGGGAGTATACTAAAAACTGCTGAATTGTATACTGTACAAGGGTAATTTTTATGTTAGATAGATCATATCTCAATAAAGCTGTCATTAAAATAAACTTTTAGTAAGGCCAGATATATATTATTAAATACATAAACAATTTTATAATCTAAGAATGTACCATTCTGCTAGGGTGTGTCATGACAACTGGTTCTATGATATTACTATTACTATCTAATCACAATGGTCCTGCAACCGTGGGTCAATACATGGATGAATACACTTAGAAATGCAAACTTAGAGCCTTTTTAAGGAAAAGTAACAACGATAAAATTTCCTGAGATAGAGTTATAACTGCAAATCTATAAATCTCAGTCAACAGAGCAGACATTCTGACATGATAAAAATAATGCAGTGTAATTTTTAATATAGCTGCCCTACTTCTAGAAATATCATAAAACATAAACAGAAAAGTATACATATAAGAATATGGCTCTGGAAGAGGAGGCGAAGCAAATGTGGAAAATGAAGAATGCTAATTAAATCTAATTATTGCAGTCATGAGTTTCATATATAATCATACACATCTAATGAAACTGTAATTTATTGTGTTTTTGGTGTCGGTACAAAAATGAGAGACCTGACATATGAGATTTACTTCATGTACTTTACCAAAGATCATTCTCAGTTGACAATATGTATCCTAACCAATACAAAATAAAAATAGCATTATGTCCTCTTAAATACTTTACCAAGATTCATTTGATTATAAAATAATAGCCAACAATCATTGTTCTTACTAATTATTAGAGCACTATTTTTATTAGAGAATGTATAGGTTTACAGAAAAAAAAACATTGTACAATTATAAAAATGTTCTTTCATGAATTGTAACAAATGTGCCACACTAATGCAAGGTGTTAATAACAGAGTGGTATATGATAAGGCACTATTCTTACTAGTATTTTCTTAGTTATTCCTCATTACAAGTTATATTAACAAGTAATATTTTTTTGTGAATTTCTGTGTGCCATGCATTATTTTAGGTCTTTTATATGTATCAACTTATTTAATCCTCATAACAACACTCAGAAATATATGTTATTATTGTCTACCAATTTTACAAATGAGAAAATGGAGACACAGAGAGGATGAGTAACTGACCTGAGGTCACAAAGCTAATAAGCAGGGGGTGGATGTGGCTCAAATGGTTGGGCATCCGTCTGCCATATGGAGGGACCTGGGTTTGATCCCCGGGACCTCCCAGTAAAATTAAAAAAATATATATATATATATAGAGAGAGAGAGAGAAGGCGCATGGGCTGCCAGGCTCTGTGTGCCGGTGAGCCGCCAGGCCCCGGGAGCCATTCAGCAAGATGATGACATAAAAGGAGAGAGACAAGACGAGATGCTCCGAAAGCTCCGAAAACCAGGAGCCGAGGTGGCGCAGATGGCTAGAACACCTCTCTCCTACATCGGAGGTCTTCAGGATCGAATCCTGGTGAAGACTGGAGGAGGAGGATGA
>JAQZBX010071530.1:0-15223 GCA_029593785.1 Cabassous unicinctus | reverse complement strand
AAAAAACTCATTTGTATTTACCATTTCCCCATTTTGGTCAAAGATTTTTTCCAGATGCATCCATAGTTGGTGCTTGGCAATTATCCCTTGGTGACAGGGATGCTCATCCCTGGGAGTCATGTCCACACTGGAGGGGGGGGTAAGTTAATGCATTTATTTACTGAGTTTGGCTTAGAGAAAACCACATTTGAGCAACAAGGAGGTTTTCAGGAGGTAACTCATAAGCAATATATATAATATTAAGCTAAGTTTCAATTTCACAAGAAAAGGTTCATAAGCACAATCATCAATATCAAGGGCCTCATGTAATGATCTGTCCTCTTTTGCTAGGCACTGCCCATGTACTCTAGTGATTCTTGCCACTCTATTAGAGAATGTGGCAGGACTTCCCAGGATGGGAATAATTCAATACACTTTTGGTTATTTTGTGGGTCTCTACCCACCAAAACAATGCTCCATGACCACTTGAATATATTCATATGCCTTAGAGGCATGCTCAAGGTGCACACTTCCCAACACATACCCCCATCACAAAACCTTGCATCAGTGATCCTCCCCTGCCCTATTAGTGTCCCTTCTGCAATCCAAAATCTCCCCAAAAATGAAGCCAAAGTACCATCTTAATGAAAATAATAAGAACATAAAAATAATAATAATTTAAAAAATCGATTTTAAATTTTAACAAAATTTAACAAAAATCAAAATAAAACATAATAAAATAAAATTTTATTCATTTTGTCTTTTATCACCGTAAGATCTGTTATCTTTCATGTATAGTGACAATTTTTTCCATATGTTCTCCCAGTGTCTTATTTTTTTTCACATTATCTTCAAAGAAGTTTAGGTTCCAGAAAAGTCACATAGAATATATAGGGTATTCCCATATACCCAAAGCCCCCCATACTAATGATATTGATTAAAAGTTCATTGAGTATTTTATTTTTCTTCACTTTTATTTTCTATGTCAGCTGTTTATTGTATATTGCTTTGTCTTTATGTTCAAGGGAATTTTTTAATTTCAGATGTTAAATTTTTCAATTCTAAAATTTCCTATTTTGTTTTTTAATTCTCTTTTGAGAATCCATGTTTTGACCCTCATTATTTATATTTTCTTTTAAATACTTTAGCAATTATATAGCAGCTGTTTTTAAGTATTTTTAATTCCACCTTATTTATCATTGCTTGATCTGTTTCTCTTGATTGATATTCTTTTAAACTATGGGTCATATTTTCCTGTTTCTTTGAAAGGACAACATCTGATTTCCTTGTATATTGGTCATTTCTTATGCTATGCTGTAAGATAAGATATAAATATTTATTTCCTGAATTAGTGGCAAAGCTCTGTTAAGATAGATAGTTAATTTACTTGATGGTCAGCATATACTTTCAAGCATTCTTTAATTTATTTAGGGTGAGTTCAGCGTAGCCTTAACTACAGTAATAGATTAGTCCTATTCTAAAATATGGCCTTTATGGAATCTCTCCATTCTGACTGTTTAGAACTTCAATACCTCCCAACCCTGAGAAAATTCAAGTACTTGTTATCTCAGAGTTCCACAGTTTATCTCCATCCCAAGTGCTTCCTTTCCAATGTATTTGCTAATTGTCTGTCTTCATTCCTATTCATGAACAGCTGAAATTTCAGCCACGTCCTCAATGGATACTCTGTAAGTATTTCTGGAAACCCATCACATGTATTTAATGCCCTCCTCCCAGACAAGGAACATTGTAAATGTTCCCAAATTCTGAACTCTGTCTCCACTGCTCATTTTGACTACTGTGCTTTGTGGGATCCTTGTTTCTGCCCTTCAGTTCAGAAAATCACTGCAAACAAAAGTTGTAAAAAGGTGACCATATTTATTCTGTCATAGATCACAATCCTGTACTGACTGTTATCCCAATGTCTGTAAAAATGTTATTACATATGTTTTCCAGGTTTAGAGTTGATTACATATTTCATCTATAAACCATCAACTTTGACAACTAAGAAGAACTGAGACAAGAACAATATAATTCATATGAAGATAATCATTACAAGGATATTTCAGTGCCCTGAAAACAGAAGATGCTTAAATTTTCATGGTAGAAAAGGGTAATAAGAGATGCTGTTAGAATTTAAATTCATTATTAAGAAAAAATGTACTAATCTTGAAAAAATTGCATATAGTAGTTGGGAGATATCAAGAATGATTTAATTTCTTTTCATTAAAATAGGTAAGTTGTAGGTTTACATAAAAAAACATGCAGAAAATGCGGTTCCCATATAAGCCCCTATTATTAACAACTTATATTATGTTTTACATGTGTTACAGTTGAATAATTAATATTATTATAATTGCATTATTAAATAGAGACCATGGTGTATCTTACCATACTGTTTGTGTTTTACAGTATTACATGTTTTTATAATTTTTATTTTGTTAACATATATGCAATCTAAACTATCCCCTTTAAACCATATTCAAATACATAATTCAGTGCTGTTAATTATGCTCATAATGTTGTGCTACCATTTCTGCCATTCATAACTAAAACTCTACCATCACCCTGTAAACTCTGTAAAAAGTAAAAATTAACTCTCCAATCCCTACACCCTACACCCTACAATATATAATTAGCCTATATTCTACTTTTTTACTCCATGTATTTGCTTATTTTAATGCTTTCATTACGTCAAGCTTCTTTCATTCAACATGTTTTTACCCATGTGGTTAATACTGGATGTGCCCGAGAAAATCACATCCTTAGGGCTAATTCATTCCTGTGATTATGAATCTATTTTAAGAAGGATCTTTGGATCATATTACTTCATTAGTTCATGATCAAGTGTGGGTCTGAATCCTCTTACTTGAGCCCTTTACAAATGGGTTGAATATGGAGAGAGACAGAGAGAGAAGACCACAGATGTATGAAGAGAAAAGGCCACAAAAGCAGAGACAGAAAGGCAGAAGAGGCCAGAAGCTGAAGAAATGAGACCTGAATAGAAGACAAGAAGTTGCCACCATGTGCCTTGCCATATGATAGAGGAGTCCAAGGTCACCAGCAGCCAGTCTTTGAAGAGAACAACATTGCCTGATGGAACCTTGATTTGGACATTTTCATGGCCTCAGGACTATAAGCTTATTAGTTAATAATCTTTCAACTCATTTAGTTTGCAGCCTAGCAAAGTAAAACAATGCATGTGTCACATCTTCATTCCTTTGTATGGCTGAATTCCATTGTATGTATATCCCACATTTTGTTTCTCTATTCATTGTTTGATGGACCCTCAGGTTGCTTCATCTTTTGGCAATTTGGAATGATGCCACAATGGACATAAGTGGGCAAATATCTGTTTGAGTTTGTGCTTTCAAGTTGGGCATATACCTAGAAGTGGGATTGTCATCTCATATGGTAATTTTCTTATTAACTTTCTGAGGAAATCACCGTCTTCTACAGTAACTATACCATTTTGTATTCCACCAACAATGAATGAGTGTTTATAATTCTCCATATCTCCTTCAACACTTGTAATTTTATTTTTTTAAATAGTACTTATAGCAATATTTTTTAAATTGTAGGTATGAAATATCTCATCGTATTTCTGATTTGCATTTCCTAAAGGTTAATGGTTTTGATCATATTTTCATGTGCATTTTGGCTAATTATATATCATCTTTGGAAAAAAGTCTATTCAAGTATTCTGTCCTTTTTAAATTGTGTTTTTTTGTCTTTCTTTGTTAAGTTGTAGGGTTCATTTGTATTAAACCCTTATGGAATATGTGGTTTCTA
This sequence comes from Cabassous unicinctus, assembly GCA_029593785.1. Taxonomy (NCBI): domain Eukaryota; kingdom Metazoa; phylum Chordata; class Mammalia; order Cingulata; family Chlamyphoridae; genus Cabassous; species Cabassous unicinctus. The sequence continues at coordinate 11,452 of JAQZBX010071530.1, read as the reverse complement.
AGTATGTTCTCCCATTATGTAGGCTGTATTTTTACTTTCATGATAAAGCTTTCTGATGTACAAACTTTTCTTAAAATTTGATTAAGTCTCAGCTAACTATTTTTTGTTGTTGCTCCTCGTTCTTTGGGTGTAAAGTCTAAGAAACAATTGCTCAACAGAAACTTCTGAAGATGCCTCCCTGTTTTCTTCAAAGAGTTTTATAGTTTTGGTTCTATTATTTAGAAATTTAGCCCATTTTGATTTGTATTTGTTTTGAGGTAGGGGTCCAACTTCATTCTTTTGTTTATGGACATCCAATTTCCAGTACCTTTTGTTGAAGAGACTTTTCTTTCCACATTGAGTGGACTTGTGACCCTTGTCCAAATTTGTTGGCCACAGATTTGAGGTTTAATTCTGAAATTTCAATTTGATTCCATTGGTCTCAATATCTGTCATTGTGCCATTATCATGCTGTTTTTATTACTGTGGCTTTATAATAAGTTTTAAGATCAGGATGTGTGAGTCCCTCCACTTCATTCTACTTTTGAATTGCATCGAATCTGTACAATGCTTTGGGTAGAACTGATATCTTAACAATAATTTGTCTTCCAATCCATAAAACATGGAAGATGCTCCCGTTTATTTAGGTTTTCTTTGCTTTCTTCTAGCAATGTTTTGTACTTTTCTGTGTACAAGTCCTTTATATCTCTGTTTAGATTTATTCCTAGATATGCGATTATTTTAGTTGCTATTTTAAATGGATTTGTTCTTGATTTCTTCTTCATATGATTCATTAATACTGTATAGAAACACTTCTCTTTTTTGAGTGTTGATATTATACCTTGCTACTATGCTGTATTCATTTATGAGTTCTAGTAGCTTTGTTTTGGATATATAAAGATTTTTCTATATGTAGGATCATGCTATCTGCAGAAAAGGAAAAATTCAATTCTTTCTTTCTAATTTGGATAAATTTTATCTCTTTCTCTTGCTTAATTGCTCCAGATAGAACTTCTAGTACAGCATTGAATGACAGTGTTGACAGGGAGAATCCTTGTATTTTTCCTTATTTTAGAGGGAAAGTTTTCAGCCTTTCACCACTGAGCATGATGTCAGTGGTGGGATTTTCATATATACCCTGTATCATCCTGAGGAAGTCTTTTTATTCTCAGTTTTCTAAGTGTTTTATCTAGACAGAGTACTGGATTTTGTCTAATGTTTTTGTTGCATCAGTTGAGATGATTGTATGTTGTATTTTCTTTCATTGTTAATGTGCTGTATTACATAAATAGTTTTCTTATGTTGAACCACACTTGCATAAATGGGATAAACCCCACTTGATCATGGTGTATAATTCTTTTGCTGTGCTGCTAGATTTTAGTTGCTAATATTTTGTTGAGGATATTTACATCTATATTCATAAGAGATATTGTCTGCAATTTTCTTATCTTGTACCTTTATCTGACTTTGTATTAAGGTAATATTGTCCTCATGGAATGAATTGCTCAATGTTTCTTCCTTCTTAATTTTGATTTTTTGGAAGAGCCTAAGCATGATTTTTGGTAATTGTTATTGGAATGGTAAATTTTACCTGTGAAGCTTTCTGTTTTCTATTCATTTCCTCAAGCTGATAATCTTGACAAGTGTCTAGGTTCTGAAGAAAACCAAGTGTCAAGCAAAACTATTTTGCAAAGAATGATTTTTTGTTTTGTTTTCAAATAACCAACTTTTGCTTTTTGTTGATTCTCCATTCAGGCCTACTTTTATATTTATTTGAAATTTTATATTGTAACATTTTTCATCCATTTTCATTTCTATCTGACTATATTTTTCATATATTCTCTTTGTGTTTTCCATAGTACTAAAATTTAACATCTTAAATTTGTAAGAATCACATGTGATTTGCTAGCAACTTAACTTCAATGGCATACACATACACTGTTCCTACACCGCTTTGTCCCCCACTTTTTGTTGTGCTTGTTACAAATTACATCTTAATACACTGTATATACAAAATCAGATTTATCTTAGCTTTTATGCCTTTGCATTTTAGAACTTGTTAGAAGTATGAAATTGTAATGATAAATGATTTTACTAACCATCTTGATTTGCTTGAGCTTCCATTTTATCCAGGGAGTTATAAAAGAGAAATGAAGGTCAACTGAAGCAAGCTGACATGCTAGTGATCCTTTGCAGTTCTGATAAAACCCCTACCTCAGCCTCAGAGGAAGAACTGTAGCAGAGTTCAAGCTGACACCATCAAGATCTGCTGATCTTCACCAGATTGACCCAACCTTACATCAACATCCTGCATGCTAATCAATGAACTGGCCCTCAAGGACACCCTGCTCAAACAAGCCCATAGCCTTCTAATACATGGAATGCATGGAAAGCATGGAAAACCCATAACAAGCATAAATCATGTCCCCTTTATCCCACTTCACTCTCCCCAAAGCTTCCTTTGTCTCAAGCAGCCAGATAAGCTGCTCCCTCAATTCAATCTTTTGGGCAGAAACCTCTTTTGGTGTTGCTCCTGCATTAATGCAACTTTAGCTCAATAAACTTACTCTGCACCCCCCTTTATTTCAGTCTATTTGTTTTATTTTCAGCACAACTCTACTTGGTGTACAGAAGTAGGATCTGAAGGACAAGGCATGAATAAATAGAAAAAGTTGTAGAGGACTTGTGAAAGTAAATTTCATCTGTTAAACATGAAATTTACCTTGAAAGTGAAATAACTAGTCTATGTAGTTATGGATAGTTAAGGAAAGTTTGTAAAATCATTTTCTAAACTGAAGCATTTCTATATAAATAGCTCATTACAGGAAATCATTATTCAGTTGTAATCTAAATTAATATTAATAAGAAAAAATAACTTCATAACAAAGATACCTGTCAGATGCCACCTCAATATGCATATTAAGGTGGTAGTAGATAATCTTAATTCCAATGAAAATCTTGAATTTTCATAAAAATAATTAAGAAAATTGTGTTTTTTCCTATACTGCAAAAATAAAATATCTGTTGATTAATATAATCTAATTAAAGGTGTAAAAGTAAAATGAAAAAAACTACTATAGGTTGTAGTTAATAATCTCTAGAAATAACTTTATTTAAGGAAATTAGGCCCTAAATTATAAGCTCCTGCTGCAGTCACATTTATCCTGGGCTCTGATCTCTAATTGTTATTTCTAAATCCCAAGATGCTTTACTCTTTGTGTATAACCTAAGAGCTCCCTAATTTTTTTTTCAGTACCTGTATAAACCTGGAACCCAGCATTAAAGTTAACCAGTTCTAGAAGTGATTAAGAAGCAGCCCTATAGCTATACAATTGTAGCTACACAATGTGTGTTTTTTATTGTTACAATTTGATACAAGAACTATTATAACTAGTATGAAAATTTTGTAAATTTTCATACAGGCATATTTTGATGATAATATCATGCTAATGCATGGTAAAGCCAATATTTTACAAAATATTTCAATTTTCCCAAAATTATGAGTAAAAATAAATTTTCCTAAAATTGAAAATTTGATTTTTAATTTGATTATTGATTCTAGGAACATGGATTTTGAAATAAGTGAAATGAACAGCTACAATCAGAAGAATGACCTTTAATAGTGGTATTAGAATTCAGAATTTAATTGAGATAGATTTACAAATCAGTGAGTGGAAATATTTGCATAATAAATAGTGTAGAGTGATCCGATTATTGTGCTCTAAACACATAGAAATTAATATTTTTTCAAATCAAAACAACGTAAAAGCACATAATTTTTCTAATTTTAATTTTCTATTTTTATTTTTAGCATATATATAACATGAAATTTTCCATTTTAAATATTTTATTTGTACAGCTTAGTGATATTAATTGCATTTAGAGTATAGTGCCATCATCATCAAAACTTTTCAATGTCTAAACAGAAACTCTATACCCATTAAGCAAAACTTTCCCAATTCTCCCAGCATCCACACCTAGCTCTGGGTAATCTGTTACCTAATTTCTGTATCTTTGAATTTGCTTATTTTATATATTTTATATAAATAAAACATAAAATATTAGTACTTTTTTGTCATGATTGTTTCACTCACCACAATCTTTTCCAAGCATATTTTTCAGCCATAAAATTGATGTTCTGATGCATTCTGCTACAAGGATGAACCTAAAAATGTCCAAAAATTTGAAAGTAAATATAATTACTTTATAAAGTGAAGACAGAATAACATAATATTACCAGAACTGTCCAACAGAAAAGTAAGAAAATGATAAAATGAGAGCAGAGCATCATTTTTATTGTATAAAGGTAAAAATTATCTACCATGAGCAAAATTGAATTATGTTCAATTTTTATAATGTTTTATATAGAACTTTTAAAAATGTGATATTACTTTCATATCTTCAGAGGGAAAGTGAAATTGTTCTGTATTAAGTATTTCCCTTCTGTATGGATTGAATCACATCCTCCACCAAGACCTGTTCATTAACCAGGGTAGGTGGTTACATGGCCTTGGGACTGTAAGCTTTTTAACCCAACTAAATACTCTTTATGAAAGCCAACAGATTTATTGTACTTTTCATGGACACACTGTGGAAATTTCATATAGTTATGAATTCCAAAAATAGATATGTATTATGTTTGTAAACTGGTCTGTTCCTCTGTGCATGATTAAATTATGATTAGGGCTTTGATTGGACCACATCAGTAGGCTGTTGAGTCCCCGCCCCTTGGTGGGCAGGGACTCAGAGTTAAAACAATATGGCAGAGCAGAGGAGTTAGTTGCAGTTTTGAGTTGGAGTTCTGATGTGGAATTTTGATGCTGGAGTCAAGGAAAATAAGCACATAGAGGGGCTTAGTTGTGAGGAAGGAGAGAAGGGCCCTAGGAAAAGAGATGAGCCATTTGCCTGACAGTTCACAGCTGGCCTTGTGGATAGAGGCAAAGCCTAGAGAGATTTATAGTCTACATCTGACCTTATGGAGGAAACAGAGGAGCTGAGCCCAGAAAGAAATGGTGCCCCAGGAAGAGAGGAACCGAAGAATCCTGAACCCTGGCAAACATCGGCAGCTGTCTTGCTCCAACACGTGGCAACAAACTTTGGTGAGGGAAGAAACTTATGCTTTATGGCCTGGTAACTGTAAGCTTCTACCCCAAATGAATACCCTTTATAAACAACAACCAATTTCTGGTATTTTGCATCAGCACTCCTTTGGCTGACTAATATAGAATTTGGTACCAAGGAATGGGGAAGTGCTTCTGCAATTACTAAAATGTTGGAATGGTTTTATAAATGGATAAGTTTTTTTTTTTTTTTTTTCAGGAATTGTGAGATGCTTCATAGAAAAGACCTACAATGCTTTGAAGAGACTGTTGATAGTAATATAAAGGGACTTTTTAATGATGCCTTAGAAGTAAATGATGAAACTATTATTGTAAACTGGAGGAAAGGTGATCCATGTTTTAGAGTTGCAGAGAACTTAGCAAGATTAACTCCTGGTGTTATATGGAAGACAGAAATTGAAAATGGCAAGCCTGGGCAGCTGAAGAACTTTCCAAAGTAAAATTGGAGAATGCGGCTTGGCTTATCCTTGCAGCTTATAGCAAAATGCTAGACGAGATAAATACGATGAGAACTGAATTTTTGGAACAAAGAAAACAGAAACTGATTCCAGAAATTCCAAGCCTCTGGAAATCAAACTTCCAGATAATAGTGCACCATCTGAGGCCTTAACGAAACTTGGAACTTGTAAATCAGGATTGAAGTTGTAGTTATCTCAGAAAGACTTCTGGAAAGTCTTATTGTCTGATGGCTTGGACCCCTGCTTCGTGCATGCTAAAGCAACAAGGTTTTTGAGAGTGCTGTATGAACAAAACCACTGTCAGCCTGGATTAAAAGTGACATGGAAAGGAGATATGGAAGGTGAAACAACTTTAAGAAGAAAAACATGGAAGCCAAGATCTGGTATTAAGACATTGCCTTGAGCCAAGAGAGGAACCCCACCCACGTGTACAGAGAGGGTAAGTTTGCCCCAGCTGTTGAATATTGTGGATGTTCCCACCCAATGTTTGGGGAGAGTTTTGCTGCCCCAAGGTGCAGAGAAGGTGGAGCACATTCCTCAAGGACTAGGAAGGTTGAGGTTGATGCTCCATAGGTCTGAGAGGGTTGGGCCTGACCCCATGGTTTAGGGAACCCAGGTGGTCAACTCTTTACTCAGAGGGTTAAGCCTGTATGCCAAAGGTTAGGGAAGGCCGGGTGGTCAACTCGTTGCTCTGAGAGGGTTGGGCCTGTATGCCAATGGTTATAGAAGGCCAGGTGGTCAACTCGTTGCTCTGAGAGGGTTGAGCCTTCATGCCAAAGTTTAGGGAGAGTGTTGTCTTCACCTCACTGTACTAGAGGGGCTAAGACTACAATCCAAAGATTGGGTAAGGTGTGGCAATCACCCCAGCATTCTTGGAGGGTGAGGTCAGGAGCGTGGTCAACACCCAGATGCTTGATGGGGGTGTAACCAAGAAAATGGCCATTGGGAAAGCCTGTGGAAAGGGTGGCTCCCCATGTGGCTCCAGGAAGAAGAAATCATCATCTTAAGAGTCACTTTCAGACTTTGAAATCAAATGGAGAATGCCCTGCAAATTTACTGAAGGGTAGAGGACCCACAACTCATGTTTCCCTCCCAATTTCTCCTTATGATAACGGAAATGTTTATCCTTTGTCTGTCCATTTGTGTATTAGAAGCAGATAAATCATTTTGTAAGTTTCACAGGTGTACAGCTAGACAGGACTTTGCCCCAAGACAAACTATATTTCTTTAAACTGATTATGATATTATTTTGTACTTGCTTTGTTACTGATTTAAGTTTTTTTGAACATTGTAAAGTCTTTTTGGAATTCAGAGGGTGGAGTGTGGCAGTTTGATATAGTTTTGAATTCCAAAAATAGGTATCATTATGTTTGTAGATTGGTTTGTTCCTCAGAGCCTGATTAAATTATGATTAGGGCTCTGATTGGACCACATCAGTAGGATGTTTAGTCTCCGCCCCTTGGCAGGTAGGGACTCAGAGATAAAACTATATGGCAGAGCAGAGGAGCTAGCTGGAGTTTTGAGTTGGAGTTCTGATGTGGAGTTTTGATGCTGGAGACCAGGGATGTAAGCACACAGAGGAGCTTGGTCGTGAGGAAGGAGAGAAAGCCCTGGGAAAAGAGATAAGCCATTAGTCTGACAGTTCACAGCTGGCCTTGTGGATAGAGGCAAAGCCTAGAGAGCCTCATAGTCTACATCTGACCTTGTGGAGGAAACAGAGAAGCTGAGCCCAGAGAGAAACAGAGCCCTGGGAAGAGAAGAACCCAAGAAGACTGAACCCTGGCAAATGTTGGCAGTTGTCTTCAACATGTGGAAACAGACTTTGGTGAGGGAAGAAACTTAGGCTTTATGGCCTGGTACTGTAAGCTTCTACCTCAAATAAATACCCTTTATGAAAACCAACTGATTTCTGGTATGATGCATCAGCACCCCTTTGGCTGACTAATACACACCCATTTGGCAGATTAATACACTTACTATTTTGGGATGGATGTTGCTATATATGAAGGCTTCACCAGCAGGGTGAATGGCATATTCAGTTGGGTGTATATATATATATGCACTGTGAATGTCTAAATAGCTGGGGAATATTTGGGACCTGTATAAGATAATGATTCTCCTGGTTTTACGGATCCTTGGTAATTTGAGTTTCGTTTTTCACCTAGCTTCCTTTCACACTTTGAGAGTATACATCATGAGTTTTATTTTGTTTGCTAAAGATTGCCAAAGCAATATACCAGAAATTGGTTGGCATTTAGAGTGGGGATTTATTAAGTTATATACTTATAGTTCTGAGGCTGTGAAAAAGTCCAAATCAAGGCTTCATTAGAAGATGCCTTCTCTCAGAGCTGTAGCTCTGTGTGACTAGGTTTTGGCAGGGCACAATGGCAGCATCTGCTGATTTCTGCTTATGTGGGCTCCATTGATTTCAAATTCTGGCCCCAGGGCCTTTTCTTTCAGCTTCTGGGCATTTCTTCTTTGAGCCTCTGTATGTCTCTGTGTTTCCTTCTCTTTGTATTCATCCACTTACAAAGAACTCCAGTAAGATGATTAAGACACACACTGGGTCACACCTTACTGAAGTGATCTAATAAAAACAAAACAAAACAACAACAACAAAAAACAATTCCATCTACAATAGGTTTACATCCCCAGGAATGGACCAGTTTAAGAACATAGTATTCAGGGGTCCACAAAAGACTCAAACTACCACATTCCACCCTCTTGATGCAAAAAAGACATGGGTTTTTTTTAACATGTGCAAAATACATACATTCCATCACAATATTTCAAAAAGTCTTAAATCATTTCAATAACAATATCAAGTACAGGTCTCATAAAAATTGGTTATAGGCATGTAGTCTGTCTTGGGGCAAAATTCCCCTCAGATTTTATACGTGTTACACTGAGAAAATAATTATCTGATTCAAATATACAATGGAGAGACAGCCATGGAATAAATGTTCCCATTGCCATAGGGAGAAATTGGAAGGAAAATAGAGGCCAAGGGTCTCAAACAGTTCGGAAAATCTGCAGTGAATATTCCGTTAGAGTTCAAATTCTGAGTGTCATCTCTAGAACCATAATCTCTTACCCTCAGGGACTCATGGAATGGGAGACCCACATTTTCCAGAGGCTTAACCAGTGGCCATGCTTTTGGGTCCACCCTCATCAAGGAGCAGGGATGCAGCCAAACTCTGGGTCCTGCTCTTTGAGAACAATGGGGTAATTTCCACACCCTTCTAAATATCTGAGGCACAGGCTCAACTCTCTCAGAAAGATGAGGTGGTGGCCAAACTCTCCCCAATCCCCAGGGATTAGGCTGCATCTTCTCTGAAGCCTGGGATGGTAACCCTCTTTCTGAACAACTGGGTGGAAGGCCCTCCCTCTCCAAGTTCCAGGGCATACTCACCCTTTTCACTCACATGGGTAGGGACCCCTCTTGACCCAAGAAAATGTTTTCATTCCAGACCTCAGCTTCCATGGTTCTTCCTTTGAAGCCCTTTTTTTTTCAATCTATCCCTTTTCTTTTCTTTTCAGTCCAGGCTTGTAGTGGTTCCATTCAAACAGAGCTCACAAGAGACTTGTAGGTTTTGCATGCAGCACGCAGGGGTCCCAACCATCAGACAATGGGAGTTTTCACAAATCTTTCCTTGATAACTTCATTTCCAATACTGACCTGTAATGAAATGGCTGACTAGCTCCATGTTCAATTATGTTTACATGGGACACTATTCTTTGGGGAGTTGCTTTCCAGAAGCTCAGAATTTTCCCAATCATCAATTTCTGGTTTCTTTGTGCCTAGGAGTTCTCTTCTCTTCTCTTCTCTTCTCATTCCTCTCACATGGTACTATAAGATGCAAGGAGAAGCCAGTCCACACTTCCCACATTTAGTTATAAGTCTCCTCACTTAAATATCCAAGCTAGTCTCTTTCAAATTCTGCCTTCCTTCCAACTTCAGAACACAACTTTGCCAAATTCTCTGCCACTTTAAAACAAGGATCATTTTTATTCCAGTTTGCAATGCCATACTCATCATTTCTGTCTAAGACCTCATCAAAAGTACTCATAGTGTCCATATTCCAAGCAACATTCTCTTCAAAGTAATCTAGGTCTTTTCTATCAAGCACCTCACAGTTTTTCCAGAATCTTCCCCTTACCCATTTTAAAAGCCCTTATAACATTTTTTACATTTGCCTAGAAAAACCCCATTGTCATGTTACCAAATTAGCTTTTAGTTTGTTAAAGCAATATACCAAAGCAATATACCAGAAATGGGTTGGCCTTTACAATGGAGATTTCTTAAGGTAAAAGCTTACAGTTCTGAGCCTTTGAAAATTTCCCAATCAAGGCTTCATCAGGAGATGCCTTCTATCCAAGCTGCAGCTGTGGACAATCAGACACATGGCAAGGCACAATGGTAGCATGTGCTGGTCTTCACTTATGTGAGTTCCATTGATTTCAGCTTCTGGTTCCTGTGGAGTAAACCAATCAAAGGTCCCCAACTGAGTCCAATCTAAAGGGTCCCTGTCTACAGGAATGGACCAATTTAAGAACATAATTTTATGGGGTCAATAAAAGGCTCAAACTACCACAGAAAGTATGCATCATGAATTTTATGTGGCATGCATTTTTCAAAGTTTCTTCAATGACAATTCTCCCATATGAATCTCTGTTATAGACTATTCTTTGGTATTACCTCTTAGACTGTGCAGTACAACTTCTCTGGTGGTTGATGGATAAATTATACTCTTACAGGATTATCATCCCTTTTTCTGTATTAATTGGGTTATCAATACTTTATATATTTTCTGTAACAGTTGTTACAGCAATAATCACAAAAGGAAGTGTAGAATTTTTTGGTAAAAAATGATACTTATCACATGAAAATGTGGAAAACTACAATCTGATGATGTTATATAAAAGACATTTTGAATATTTCATGGAAAATGAGTTTTCCTAATTTTCTTTTTTTTGATACAGTTGAAATTGATATCAAATATAAATCTTATCATCATGGAATCATATGGTGCTTAATTTCACCTGAAACCTGAAGAAAGAAGTAACAGATTGGTTATAACAGAAAGTGATTATTCTCCCATAAAATATTCATATATGAAAAATATAATCACATTATGGTATATAGTCACATTATTTTGGGGGAAAATAGATTACTCAGTAAGTGACACTGGTCAAATATAGCATTTAAGAAATTTTGAAAGATACACACATCATTCTATAGAAGCTGTCAAATTCAGAGTGATTGAAAAATACTTTGCTCCTTGGCTTATGGCAGCACACCTCTAACTTCTGCCTCTCTTCACATAGCTGAGTTCCCTCTGTGCCTTGTTCTGTATGTTCTTCTTTTCTAGTAAGGACAACTTTCATACTGGAGTCAGGCCCACACTAATCCATCTTGACCTCATCTTAACTTCATTACATCTGCAGACCCTATTTCCAAATAAGTTCAGGATGTCAACATATATTCTGGACGTCCACAAATCAACTAGCACACCTTAAGTCCTCACAGCTTCTCTTATACTTCAGCTGCATAAATATAAAGCACTTATAAGTTAATGTGTTCATCTTTGTAAGGGAAAATGAATAGGGCAGGAAGCAAATTGTCAAAATTATTATGAAGAGGTAATTCTTCCCAATTGAGACAAGACTCTATTACTACTACTCTTCAGAGTGTCATTATAGGACAACATATTAGCCTTGTCAATTTAAACCAGAGAAAACTAAAAAATGGAAGAGATTGTATCACTTAAATTCACAGCAATTCCTAAGTGCATATAAAGGTAAAATTTCACTCAGTATTTTATTCAATTACTTAATGTTGTTCAGCAAAATAATCCATATAAACCCTTTTTATTTATTTATTTATTTATTTTT
>JAQZBX010071529.1:0-16062 GCA_029593785.1 Cabassous unicinctus | reverse complement strand
ACATACTCTCCAACATTTAGTTTTCAGACTTTAATAGCGGCCAGTCTAATAGGTGTGAAATAATATCTCATTGTAGTTTTGATTTGCATTTCCCTAATCGCTAGTGATGTTGAACATTTTTTCATGTTTCTTCACCATTTTTATTTCTATTTTGGATAATTGCTTTTCAAGTGTTTTGCCCATTTTTTAATTGAATGTTTTTTCTTTTTGTTGTTGAATTGTATGATCTCCTCATATATCATGGATATTAAATCCTTATCAGATATATGATTGCCAAATATATTCTCTCATTGCGTCAGCTGAATTCTCACCCTTTTGACAAAGTCCTTTAAGGTGCAAAAGTGTTGTAGTTTGAGGAGGTATCATTTATATACTTTTTTCTTTTGTCACTCATGCTTTGGGCATAAGGTTTAAGAAACTACCCAACTACTACAAGATGTCAACGATGTTTTCCTACAATTTCTTCTAGGAGTCTTATGGTTGTTTTTATATTTAAATCCTTGATCCATTTTGAGTTAATTTTTGTATAAGGTGTGAGATAGGGGTCCTTTTTCTTTCTTTTGGATATGGCTATACAGTTCTCCCAAAACCATTTGTTGAATACACTGTTCTGGCCCAACTGGAAGGGCTTAACTGCCTTGTTAAAAATTGCTTGACTGTAGAGGTGAGGGTTAATTTCTGAGTTCTCTATTTGAGTGTATTGGTCAATCTGTCTGTCCTTATGCCAGTACCATGTTGTTTTTACCACTATAGCTAAGTAGTATGCTTTAAAGTCAGGAAGTAACAGTCCTCTAACTTCATTCTTCTTTTTTACAACATTTTTTTGGTATTCGGGGGCCCTTACCCTTCCAAATAAATTTTATATTGGCTTTTCAATTTCTGCAAAAAAGACGTTGGGATTGCATTGAATCTGTAATTCAGTTTGGTTACAACTGAGATCTTCATGATATTTAGTCTTTCAATCCATAAACATGGAATGTCCTTCCATTTATTTAAGTCTTCAGTTTCTTTTAGAAATGTTTTATAGTTATCTGAATACAGGTCTTTTATGTCCTAGGTTAAGTTTATTCCTAAATATTTGCTTCTTTTAGTCAGTATTATAAATGGAATTTTTTTTTCTGATTTCCTAATCAGATTGCACATCTGTGGTATATAGGAACATTATTGATTTTTGTGTATTTACCTTGTATCCCACCACATTGCTTAACTTGCCTATTAATTCTAGTAGTTTCATTCTGGATTTTTCAGGATTTTCTAGAAATAGGATCAAGTCATTAACAAATAGTAAATGTTTTACTTCCTCTTTTCCTATTTGGGTGCCTTTTATTGCTTTTTCTATCCTCTAGGAGAACTTCTAGCAATATACTGAATAATAATGGTGACAGTGAATATCCTTGTCTTGTTCCTGATCTCACTGGGAAAGTTTTCAGTCTTTCATCGAATACAATGCTAGCTGTAAGTTTCTCATAAATGCACTTTTGCATATTGAGAAATCTTCCTTCTAGTCCTATCTTTTAGAGTGTTATCAAGAAAGGGTGCTGTATTTTGCAAAATGTCTTTTCTGAATCAATTGAGAGGATATGTGATTTTTCTTCTTCAATTTAACAATGTGGTTTATTACAATAATTGATTTTCTTGTGTTGAACCACCTTGCATACCTGGGAAAAACCCAGTTGATTGTGGTGTATAATTCTTTTAATGTGCTTTTGGATTCTGTTTGCAAGCATTCTGTTGAGGATTTTTGCATCTGTATTCATTAGAGATATAGATATGTAATTTTCTTTTATAGTAGTATCTTTATCTGATTTTGGTAGTAGGGCGATATTAGCTTAATAGAATGAGTTTGGTAACATTCTTTCCTGTTCAATTTTTTTAAAGCGCTTAAGAAAAATCAGTATTAGTTCACCTTTGATTGGTAAAATTCATCTGTGCAGCTGTGCAGCCATCTGGCCACAGAATTTTCATCTTTGGGAGGTTTTTGATGACTATTTCAATCTCTTCACTTGTGATTGGTTTGCTGAGGTCTTCTATTTCTTCTAAAATCAGTGTAGGTGTTTCATGTGTTTCCAGGAATTTGTCCATCTCATTTACATTTTCTAGTTTTTTGTCATAAAGTTCTTCAGAGTATCCTCTTATGATGCTTCTTATTTCTTTGGGGTCAGTGGTAATATCCCCCCCCCATTTCTGATATTATTTCTTTCTTCTCTCTTTTTGTCAGTCTAGCTAAGGGTTTGTCAATTTAGTTGATTTTCTCAAAGAACCAATTTATGGTTTTGTTGTTTCTATTGTTTTTTGTTGTTGTTGTTCTCAGTTTCATTTATTTCTGCTCTGATCTTTACTATTTATTTCCTTTGGCTTGGTTTGGGATAAGCTTGCTGTTCTTTATCTAGTTGTTCCTGGAGTGTAGTTAAAGCACCAATTTTAGCTCTTTCTTCTCCTTTTTAATGTAATCATTAAGGGCTATAAATTTCCCTCTCAGCATTGCCTTTGAGGTGTCCTACAGGTTTTGATATGTTGTTTTCTCATTTTTATTTGTCTCAAGATATTTGCTGAATTCTCTTGCAATTTCTTCTTTGACTCACTAAGAGTGTGTTATTTAATCTCCATATATTTATGAATTTTCCTTCTTCTGTCCATTATTGATTTCCAGATTCATTCTGTTATGATTAAAGAAAGTATTTAGTATAATTTCAATCTTTTAAAATTTTTGAGACTTGTCTTGTGACCCAACATATAGTCTATCTTGGAGAAGGATCCATTAGCACTTGAAAAGAATGTATATCTTGCTTTTTTGGGGTGCAATGTTCTATAGATGTCTATTAGAACCAGTTCATTTATCATATTATTCAAGTTCTCTGTTTCTTTATTTATCTTCTTTCCAGATAATCTATCCAATAGTGAGAGTGGTGAATTGAAGTCTCCCACTATTACTGTAAAGACATCTATTTCTCCCTTCTGCTTAGCCAGTGTGTGCCTCATTTATCTTGGAGAATTGAGGTTAGGTGCATAAATATTTAGAATAGTTATTTCTTCTTGGCAAATTGTCCATTTTATTAATATATAATGACCTACTTCATCCCTTGTAACAGTTTTACATTTAAAATCTATTTGTTGCAACATTAGTATCATTACTCCAACTCTTTTTTGGTTATTATTTGCATGGAATATCTTTTCCAACCCTTCACTTTTAACCTTGTTGTACCCTCACATCTGAGGTGAGTCTCTTGTAGACAACATATAGATAGCTCATATATTTTAATCCATTCTATCAGTCTGTGTCTTTTGATGGGAGGGTTCAAGCCATTAACATTCAATGTTTTAACTGTGAAGACATTAATTATGTCATCCATTTTGACCTTTGGCTTTCCATTGTCATATCATACTATAGTCTATCTTTTTACCCTTTCCAATATTCTTCATTTCTACACTGTTCTCCAAGTTTCTTGCCCTTGTTTTTTCCTTTCTGGCTGGACCACTCCCTTTAATATCTCTTGTAATTCTGGTCTTTAGGTAGTGTATTCTATAAGTTTTTGTTTGTGAAGATTTTGAACTCCCCTTCATATTTGAAGGACATGGTTGCTGGATACATAATTCTTGGCTGGCAGTTTTTCTCTTTCAATACCTTAAATATATCATACCACTTTCTTCTCTCCTCCATGCTTTCTGATAAGCAGTCAGCACTTAATCTTATTGAGTTTTCCTTTCATGTGATACTTTGCTTTTCTCTTGCTGCTTTCAAAATCTTCTCTTTAACATTGATATTTGTTAGTCTGAAATGTAAGTGTCTCAGGATAGGTCTGTTTGTGTTTACTCTATTTGTGGTGCACTGTCCTTCTTGGATTTTGATATTTATGTCTTTCATAAGGGTATTTCTTCAAATATTCTTTATGTCCCTTTTCCATTTTCTTCTTCTAGGATGCTGTTAAAGCATATGTTTTTTTGTATTTTGCACTGTCATTCAATTCCCTGAGAACCTGTTCCATTTTTTCCATTCTCTTCTCTATCTGTTCTCCTGTCTTTTTCAGTTCAGATGCTCTGTCTTCAAAGTCATTAATTCTGTCTTCAAGCAATTTAAATCTGCTCTTACATGCCTTTTATGTATTTTTAATCTCATCCATCATGTCTTTCATTACCATAAGTTCTTTGCAGGCTTTCAAATTGTTCTTTATGCTCATCCAGTGTCTTCTTAATATCCTTCATCTCTTTAATCATATTTTCTTTCAATTCTTTAAAATGATTTAGGAGAGTCATTTGATTATCATTGATTGTCTTAAATCCTGAATCTATTCAGGATATTTGGGTTGTTCTGTTGGCTGGGACATTTCTTCCTGTTTCCTTGTATGGCTTGTAACTTTTTGCTTATGTATAGGCATCTGATATGCTGGTGAATTTACTCTAATGGCCAATTTCTCTCTCTTGCGTATTGTTGTTGTTTTTCACATGACTTTGATAGTTGGTTCAACTTATCCTAAGTCTTTAAAACTGCCCAGCTTAAGTTACCAAAATCATGCCAGGAAGTCACTAATGTGGTGCAGACTTTCTCCCAATGGTAGGGTAAAGAGAGCTCTAAAAACAGTTTCTGTGCATTTAATTTCCAGACAGGCCAGCCGATGGCAATCCTTAGTGCACCTTTCCATGGAGATGTATCTCTCAGTTTTCCTTTGTTTTCTTCTGGCCAGAGCCGACATTCAAAGCTGGCTCTGATGGGCAAATTCACTGAAGAAAAGTTCCCCAACTCTGCCTCCCATTTCTCTTTCAACAGCTCACAGGGAAGAAGATATCTGCTTCCCTTTAGGTCGGCTGAAATGAGCCAGGGGTTTTAACCCTGCTGAGAATTTTAGGGGTGGGCAAGGGTAGCCCTTCGCAGTAGCCAAGAGGTTTAGTAACTCACAGATTGTTATTTTGGCTTCCTCATCTGTCCCTCATCCTCTTGCAGGATGTGAAGCACTGTCCTCATCTGCTGACCCCCCAAATCAGGTCCCTTGGGCAGCTTTTGGCTCTTTCTCCATTGTTTTTATGAGAGCTGAAACTTATATACCTAATCTGATATCATGTTCCCACAATTCTGTCAATTTGTTATTTTAATGGCTCCATAGTATTGTTATTTTGATTTATGATATATAACTTAAACACTTCCTTATTAATGATATATCAATTGAATCATTTTTTGGTGTTATTAGAGAAATTGCAAGGTGTTAATAATAGGGTGGTATATAGGAATCTTGTATTTTATGCATGAATGTTCTATAAATCAATTGATTTTTTATTAAATTAATCCATCCTATTTCATATAGAATTTCTTTTTTTTAATAAATTAAAATTTTTTTAAGATAGAATACATAAATATTACACAAAAAAATATAGGAATTTTCATATGCCCCATCTCCCACACCTCCCACACCCCCCACAACCTCCCACATAAACATCCTTCCTTAGTGACACATCACCTGCAAAGGATATAAACATGCTGGGGCTTTATGGCAATCACTACAAATGACATGACAGCCAGATATTTACATTCCTATTCTGTGACACCATGTTTAAAGGCTAAATGTCTGCAGTAAAATAACCTATGTAGATGTTCTTTAGGAGCTACCAATTTAACCATATTTTCAAAGAAACAGAGCTTATGGAGTGATTATGGAAACAATGAAGTCAATTGGAATCTCCCTTACTTTTACAAACCTTACGAGAATGACTTCTTATAAAGCCAAATTATTCAGATTTTGTTTCTATCAGCTTTATGATCTTACTATAAATCTTGGCATCTGATAACAGAAGTGGTACCAAAACATTGGTATTGGACAATACCATTGGCATATTCTCTCCAAAACATAGTAGATTTCTCCCAATGGACACTGTATTGCAGGAAAAAAGGGTATATGTCAATAATTACAAAGAGGACTGGAATGTGTTTCTCAGTAAAATGATGTCTGCCTTCATTTATCCATAAGAAAATCCTGGGACTATTTGGATCATCAGTTTCCCCAATCAGCAACAAAGATTTTATTTTATTTTTATATGAAAAAAACTTAGAAACCTGGACACACTTATTATTGAAGATGCAAACAGTTATCACTCAAGATAAAGTAGAGAACATGAGCAGTTCTAGAGCAATTAAAGACATCAAAGTGGCAGTTAAAAATGTCCCCACAATGAGAACTCCAGGCCCAAATGGCTTCAGGGATGAATTCTACTGAATATTGAAGAAGAAATAATACCACTTCTACTTCTTCACAAAATCTTCCAGAATATAGAAGAATAAAGCACCTGTCCAAACTCATAAGGCCAGCATTACCATAATGAAAAAAAAACAACACAAAAATATTACAAGGAAAAAGCAACAACTAAAGACCAATATCCTTCATTATCATGGCCAGAGAACTCCTTCTGAAAATGTAAGCAAATAAAATCTAGGAATATTTTAAAAATATAGTACATCTTGACCTTGAAATGTAAAGTTTCTTTCTCACTTGAAAACCACTCAATATAATTCACTAAATTCACTGACTAAAAAAAAGAAAGTGCATATGATCACCTTAACAGGTGCAAAAAATGATCAGTTGCATTTTAGGATTTACTACAGTTTTGTTTACTTCTGATTTGGGAGCTTTAATTTTATTTGTCTAGATGAGTTTTTTTAATTTTTATTTCTAAAGAAGCTTTAGGTTACATAAATGTTACATAAAAATGATAGGGATTTCCATATACCCCAAACCATCTCCCTCTTCCCTTTCCCCATTAACAAAATCTTTCAATGGTACACTTTTTACAATTGATGAACACATATTGAAGCTTTGCTACAAACCATGGTCTATAATTTACATTATAGTTTACACTTTGGACCACACAATTTTATAGGTTTTGAGAAAATGTATAAAGGCCTTTATCCATCATTGCAATGTCCTGCAGGGCAATTCTAATGTCCCAAAAATGCCCCATGTTACACCTATTCTTCCATCTCCCTCCCCCTCAGAACCTCTGGTGGCCACTGCCTTTCTATCAATGATACAAGTTCTTCCACTGCTAGAATAATAATAGGTCTGTTTTAGCCCATAGTTTCATTGCCCCCTTATGTTTGCTCATTTCTCAATCTTGAGGATTTGGAGGTGGTGATGCTCCTCTGAGGGGACTTAGATCCCATGGAACAGATGGATGGAACTGTCTTCTTTGCAGCTGTTTTTGGGGATTGGTGTTGTCCATTATTATGCTTCTGGTAGTTGTCCTGGGTGAGTCCAATGAATTGGACAGTAGGTATTGCAACTCTGCTGAGATTCCAGGATCAATTGGCACATGAACAAATAGAAGACTTAAGTCTTTGGGACTGATATTTAATGAGTATAGTGCTAATTATCAGTTTAAATAAAGGGACAGAAGATCCATGTGTAGAGAATTATAAATGAGTCTAACTCTGTCACATTGGAGAGCATATATTTCAAAGTAAGACCCACTGAAAATTTGGCAAATTCCTGAGATTGTGTACCCTACCTATAGTGTCTAGATATCTATAAAGCTCTCATGAGACCCTCTGTTTGAGGCAATGTTTACTGTGGCAGTCATTAAGATCCTGCTGAGACTTGGAAAAATGAAGCCAATGGAATGAACTTCCTCTCACTTTGAAATCTCTTAGCCATAAAAACTCATTTGTATTTAATATTTTCCCCTTTTGGTCAAGGTCTTTTTCCAAATGCATCACTAGTCAGCACGTGGTAATAATACCTTGATGTCAGGGAGGATCATCCAAGGAACAATTACCCGCATTGGGGGGAATGTAGTGCATTTATATGCTGAATTCAGCTTAGGAGGAGGCCACAATTGAGCAACAAGGAGGCTTTCAGAGGTAACTCTTAGGCAATATATATTACTAGACTAAGTTTCAATGTCACAAAAACAAGGTTCATAAGTACAACCATGAATATCAAGGGCCCGGTATAATGGTCTATCCTCTTTTGCAAGGCATTGCCTATGTAGTCAGGGGATTCTTGCTTCTTTATTAGAGAATGTGGCAGGACTTCCCAGGATCAGAATTCAATATTCTTTTGGCTATTGTGTGGATCTCCACCCACTGAGACAATGCCCTATGGTTCCTTAAACATATTCACATGTCATAGAGGCACACCAATTTCACCCCTCTCTACATATCCCCCATCACTGACACCACACACTAGTGGTCCTCCCCTGCAACAGCTGTGACACTTCTGTGACCCCAAACCTCCCTATATACAAAGCCAAAAAATCAAACAAAAAATAAGAAAATTAAGTATTAGATTTAATAATAAAATAACAAATAAAATACAAAAATAAGAAATATAAAATAAAATAATAAAATAAAATAAAAATTTTGGCATGTCTTTCATCACAATGTCTCTTGTCTTTTAAGTACAGTTACAGTTTCTTTTGTATGTTCCCCCAGTGCCTTTTTTTTTTTTTTTGCTTTATCTTCAAAGAAGCTTTAGGCTACAGAAGTCATGTGGAAAATACAGGGAGTTCCCTTATATACAACCTCCTGTCCCTCTCCCACTGCTCCTTATTAATATCATTTTATATGTGTATGGTATATTTATTGCAATTCATAAACCATTATTAAAGCATTGCTATTAACCATGGTCAATGGTTTTCATTATGATTTATATTTTGCACCATAAGTTTTATAGGTTTTGACAAAAGTTAAAATGGCCTGTATCCATCACTGCAAGATCTTGCAGAACAATTCCAATGACCTAAAAAAAGCCCTTCCCCTCAGAAACTATGGTAAGCACTAAGTTTCAATTTTTGAAGAATAAGTTTCATAGTTACATGCATTAATATTGAGGGCTTGACATATTGGTCTGTTATATTTTATTAGGCAAACCATATGTTCTCAAGAGATTCTTGCCCTTCTAATTGAAAACATAGAAGGACCCCCCAAATGGAACTTGAATTCTTTCTTGTTGATTGTCTGGGTCTCTACCCACTGAGATAAAACACTATGACAAGATGAACATTTTCATATTGCATAGATGCAGGCCCCAGATGTGCCCTATCACATATCCCCCCACCCTGACACCCTTCACCAATAAACCTCCTCTACATTATTTGACAGAAGAACATTCCTACCATTGCATTTTTAACTAAAGACCTACAAATACCCAAAATTCACCTTGTTTTTTCCTCCATTCCTCTCCCTGGTTCCATGGATAGTCCAACTCAAACACCCCCACCTTACTCCCCTTCACATTTCAGCATCTTTGACGTCCCCACATCTTTGCATCAATATCACCCCCATCCACTGCCCATCATCCCATTTACCTTATCATAGTTTTTGCCCATATTGAGCATCAGCTCACCATATACTACTCCCTTTCTGTCTCCTGATAATCTATCTTCCAGACTTTAGCTCTGCACAATTTGATTAAGTCATATCAGTGAAGTCATGTAATATTTGTCCTTCAGTGACTGGCTTACTTCACTCCACATAAGATATTCAAGATTCTTCCCTGTTGTCCAGTGTGTTAATATTGCATTCCTTTTTACAGCTGAATAATACTCCATTGTACATATATAACAATTTGCTTATCCATTCATCTGTTTATGGACACTTGGCTTACTTCCAATTTTTGGCAACAGTGAATAATGCCACTATGAACATTGTTGTGCATATATCTCTTCAACAGAAATCAGTAACTTTTTTGAAATGAACGAAAATGAGAAAACTACATATTAAAACATATGGGATGCAGCAAAGTCAGTGCTGAGAGGGAAATTTATAACCATAAATGCCTATATAAAAAAAGGAAGAGCTAAAAATCAAAGACCTAACCACACCAGGTGGAACTAGAAAAGAACAAACTAATCTCAAAGCAAGCAGAAAGAAGGAAAAAGCAAACATTAGAGAAGGGCTATATGAAATTGAGAATTAAAAAAAGTAGAAAAAATTACAAAACCAATATCTGGTTCTTTGAGAAGATTAATAAAATTGACAAACTCTTAACTAGACTAACAAAAAATAAAAGGGAAGATGCAAATACATAAAATAAAAAATGAGACAGGGGATAGCACCACTAATCTCACAGAAATAATGAGGATCATAAGAGGACACTTTGAAAAATTGTATGCCAACAAGATGGATAATTTAGAAGAAATGGACAAATTTCTAGAAACACATAAGCAGCCTACTTTGATGAAATAAGATATTGATGAACTCAACAGAGCAATCATATGTAACAAGATTGAATTAGTCATCAAAACCTCCCAACTAAGAAGAGCCCAAGATCAGATGGCTTCGCAGGTGAATTCTACCAATCATTTCAGAAATAAAAAACACCAATTCTGCTTTAAGTCCTCCAAAAATTAGACGTAGAGCAAACATTGCTTAACTCGTTCTATGATGTCAACATCACCCTAATACCAAAATCACATAAAGACACCTCAGGTAAACTATAGACCACTCTCCCTAAGGAACCTGGATGCTAAATTCCTCAAAAAAATACTTGCTAATCATATTCAACAACAATATGTTCAAGTCATAATTTTCATTCCTGCAAGTATGAACCCATTTGTAAATAGAACCTTTGAATATGTTATTGGTGTGGGTGTAAACTTATTTGTGAATAGGATCTTTGAATATCTTATTCAGATTAGGCTAAATTGAGTAAGTCTCAGCTGCTCTGCTTTCTTCCCAATTTCAGGCATATATCTTATCTCTCCCTGGACCTCAGTCCTTTGCGCCTCTCAGGGTTTCCTCTCTTTGCAGTTCATCTGTGGGCAAAATTGGAGTCCTTTCCCTCACATTGCAGGATCAAATACTCCAGCTTCCTTTTCCCTCTGTATCTCTGTTTGTATCAGACACATCAAGAGGGCAGGGACTCAACCTGAGTCACACTTCATTGACATAATCCAACAAAAGAGTCTCATGCCATGGGGAAGGGTTAGTTCACAAACATAACCTTTCTCTTTCTGGGATTCATAAAATATTTTCAAACAGCCACACTCATTTTCCCTTAGCATTATTCAAACATATCACATTGCTACTTCTCAAAAATATTTAGCAGGATTGAAACTTTTCTCTTAAAAACCTGCTTGTCACAAATACATATTATAATCCTTTTGAACATCTTTTTTTGTAAATTAAAATATTTAATAACTGTGCACAAGTTCTTTGAATATTCATTTTATAAATTTATTTTTTAGATTTTAATTGATCTTTTTTACAATTTCTCTTTTCCTGGCATGAGGGTCAGCTCAAATTTCTAACTGGTGCCAACTTTCCCTTCTCAGTACTTTCAGAAATTTTAATGTTCTACCTGGTGCTTTTGCCTATAGAAACCTTTTATCCCTGTACATACATTTATTTTGCATTATCTTGTTGATACATGTAATTACTTTTCTTTTTTTCCCTGTATTTCATCATACTTGTAAAAAGACATTATGCATACATAGAACTTATAACTTTCAAAATACAATCCATGCCTCTTCTGAATAACCTCTTACCAATTAAATACTGTGAGTAGACTAACTGGTTATTTCCACAACTTTTTGCCATCATCATCATCTCACATTAATCACAGTCATTCCCAGGATGACATTTTCCCATCAGCTTTTATAGAGGATCTTGGGAAAAGCACATGTACTCCAGGTCTGTGTTCATATGTAGTCAGGCCCACATTGCTTATATAATTAATTACATGCTGAAAGGCTGAAATTAATTCTGCAAAATCTGTACACAGACTATTATTTTTCATAAATCTCCATTTTGAACTACATGAAACCTAAACTTTCCCAACACATAATTCTGAAAAGACATCTAGAATTTTGACCTTTCATTTATAGTGACACTCTTCTAATCTCATATTTTCATCTCCTTCCATTGTGCTTTATCAGTTCTTTATACTAGCTCAAAACAACTTATACTCTCAAACATCCTTGATAATCATACATTTAATCTGTCTTTTTATTAATCTGCTTAAAAACCAGCATACAATATTGAACTATAGAAACACTGTATATGACTTTCCTGCATACACGTTTGTGAAAAGTCCTTGAAGATGGGTTTTATATTGTCTATATATTTGTACTTTATAAGGAAATAAAGTTTTACATGCATATTGCTAATAATGCACTTTATCATAACTAATTTATCAATAACATTCTTTATTACACTAATTCTTTGCACATAAGTAGTTTCCAGAGGTAGGTGTGTGTGTGTGTGTGTGTGTAGCCAACATGTAACAGATACAAGCTAAGGTCTTATTTAATCTGTCAACAATTTTTTAATGATTGTACACACCAGCCAAAAGATATTTCCAGACACTGGTATTTCAGTGAAAGAAGGACCATTTTACTACTTTTAGGTACATGATACCAGAGTGTAAAATGTATAATGAAAAAGAAAGAAAATATGAAAGCCTGAAAAAATAATGGGTGTTAATAAAATAAATGGAGGAAATTCTGAAAAATTTATCACTTATCCAAAATTATTGGATGGAAATTTAAAATAGGTATTTTTATCATTTAATTCAGAATAGAAACATAGACATGTTACTTTTCATGCTAAATCACTAGGTACTATTTTTTCTCTCTAACAGATATATGTGAATTGTCAATGAGTCAGAAAAATCTGATTGAAAGTAATAAATTATTTCTGCATTCAATTTGCAGTTAAAATATTTCTTCATGTGTCTTTCTCTTTCAAGTATTGGTATACTATTGACACTTGAGATTTAGAATCAAGCCACAATCATAAATAAATTTGAAGAAATATGTAAAGAATTACCTAATACTCTCTTAATGAAAAAATTAAGTTTTACTGATTTAAAAAAAAAGATCATTACATTTTTACCTGATTCTGAATTACAATCAACTTTGTTGTAAGGTATGACAAATACTTAGTGAGACACTACTAAGTAAATAAATGTAACTCGGTTGTACATAAAACTCCAATGAAGAAAAAATGAAGAAAGAGAGATAGTGAAATGAAAAGTATGACTATATCCCAAAAAATGAAAGAAGTATAAACACTGGCTTGTAAATCCTTTCCTCACTGTGTAATTTTTTAGTGTAATTTTCATACTGTGCTGTTGAATTTTTTAAATATTAAAATGTACAATACTGCTCTTCAAACAGTAGCAAGAATTATATGAGTTGAGTATGTACATACCATAATTCTTTTCTAAAATATTATTTTCTATATTCAACATATTATCTGATTAGTATAACTTATAAATCTTTGAGAAATACTGAAGTAAATGCATTATATCCTGAAATTCAAACTCTAATTCCATAAGTTATTCAATATTTTGTTAGAGGTTCTACCTAGAGCTAGTAGACTAGATAAAGAAATAAAAGGCACCCAAATAGGAAAGAAAGGAGTAAAACTTACACTATTTATTGATGATATGATCCTATACCTAGAATATCCTAAAAAAATCCACAAAAAGGCTACTAGAAATAATAGACAAGTTCAGCAATGTGGTGGGATACAAGATTAATACACAAAAACTAAGAGCATTTATATATACTACTGATGTGCACTCTGTGGAGGAAAACAGAAAAAAAGCTCCTTTTATACTAACAACCAAAACAAACAAATATTTAGGAATAAACTTAACCAATGACATAAAGGACCTGTATTCAGAAAACTACAAAACATTGTTAAAGGAAACTGAAGACTTAAATAAATGGAAGTACATTCCATGTTCATGGATTAGAATATTAATTATAGTTAAAATGTCAATTCTAACAAAACTGATTTACAGATTCAATGCAATCCCAATAAAAATCCCAACAATCTTTGTGTAAAGGAGTGGAAAAACCAATTATCAAATTTATTTGGATGGGTAAGGTGTCCTGAATAGCCAAAAAGATCTTTAAAAAAGAAGAATGAAGTTGGAGGACCCTAATTTCCTGACTTTAAAGACTATTACTTAGCTACAGTAATAAAAACAGAATGGTACTGGCATAAAGACAGCACATTGATGAATGGAACCAAATCAAAAACTCAGAAATAGACCTTCACATCTACACTCAAGTGATTTATGACAAGATGTTCAAGCAACACCACCCCCCAGGTGGGCCAGAACTGTCTATTCAACAAATGGAGCTTGGAGAACTGGATATCCATATCCAAAAGAAAGAAAGAACACCCCTATCTCACAACTATACAAAAATTAACTCAAAATGGTTCAAGGACCTAAATACAAAAGAAACAATCATAAAAATCCTAGAAGAAATTGTAGGAAAACATCTTCAAGATCTTGTGGCCGGTGATAGCGTCTTAAACCTTTCACCCAAAGCATGAAAAACAAAAGAAAAACATAGATAAATGTGTCCTCCTCACAATTAAACTTTGCACCTCAAAGGACTTTGTTAAAAGGGTGGAAAGGCATCCAACTCAGTGGGAGAAAATATTTGGGAATCCCATATCTGCTAAGGGTTTAATATCCATGATATACAAAGAGAACATATAACTCAATAATAAAAAGACAAACTACCCAGTTAGCAAATGGGCTAAAGACTTGAAAAGACAATTGTCTAAAGAAGAAATACAAATGGCAAAGAAACACAACAACTGTTTCTTTCAACTGATGTTGAAAGAAAAATTATTCAACATCACTAGCAATTAGGGAAATGCAACCCAAAAGTACATTGAGATATCATTTCACACCAATTAAACTGGCCGCTATTAAAAAGTCAGAAAACTGTAAATGTTAGAGTGGATGTGAAGAGTTGGTGCACTTATTCACTCTTGGTAGAAATGTAGAATGGTACAGCCACTGTAGAGGACTATTTGACAGTTCCTAAGGAATTTGAGTATAGACTTGCCATGGGAACCGGAAATACCATTACTAGGTATATACCCAGAAGAACTGAGAGCAGTGACATAAACAGACACCTACCCACTGATATTCATAGCAGCATTATTCATGATTGCCAAAAGTTGGAAACAACCAACTTGTTGACAGTAGATGTAATCAGCTACAGATGCATTCAAAGTCTAATGATTTAAATCCATGTATAAAATACCCTCACCATAACAATCATGCTAGTGCTTACTTAAGCACAAAAGTGGACAACAAAATAGCTAAGTTGACATGTAAAATTAACCATCACAACTTGATCACCCTTTAGAACAGAAAAGAATGTAGAAAAGTAAAATAAGTTTTAAGATCATAAAGTGTAGATAATTCATAGTTTTGATTTACTCTTTTCATGTAAGTGAACATATCCTATCCAAACTGATTTAAAGATTTAATGCAATCCCAATAAAAATTACAACAGCAATTTTTCTGAATTGGAAAAGCTAATTATGCAATTTATGTGGAAGGGCAAGGGGCCCTGACTATCCAAAAAGATTCTGAATAAAACTGAAATTGGAGGAATCACACTACCTGACTTTAAAGCATACTACAAAGCAACAGTGGTCAAAACTGCATGGTATTGGCACAATGACAGACATACTGACCAATGGAACTGAATTGGGAGTTCTTATAGAGATCTTCACATATACATTCAGGTGAAAGTCAACAAGGCCACCAAGCCCACTCAACTGGGACTGTATGGCCTCTTCAACAAATGGTGCTTAGTGAACTGGATATCCATATGAAAAAGAATGAGAGGATTCACATCTCATGCCCTATAGAAAAATTAACTCAAGATGGCTCAAAGACCTAAATATAAGAACCAAGATCATAAAGTTCCCAGATGATAATTGAGGGAAAGATCTATGAGACTTTGTAGTAGGAAATGGTATCATAAATTTTGTACCCAATCTTTCGGTCAATAGACATATTGTGATTCAAGCAATGGAAGAAATTGTAACAGTGAGGTGGAGCCAGTGGCCACTGGACATTTTTGGGGCAGGGAGAGGAGGTGCAGTTGAAATACTGGGGCTTTTTTGGGACTTTGGGGGTTGTCCTGAGTGGTGAAGTGGTGACAGATGTAGGCCATTTTCCATCAGAATATACCATGCAGAACTGGGTGGGAGAGAGTGTGGTCTGTGATATGAACTGTGGTCTATGCTCAGTGGCAAGGCCCCAGGATGTGTATATCCATTGCGGATGTTGTACCACACGGATGAGGAATGGT
>JAQZBX010071527.1:0-15224 GCA_029593785.1 Cabassous unicinctus | reverse complement strand
GGGAAATAGATGTGGCTCAAGTGATTGGGCTCCCATCTACCATATAGGAGGTCCAGGGTTCGATTCCCGGGGCCTCCTGGTGAAAGGCAAGCTGGCCAGAGCGGAGAGCTGGCCCACGAAAGAGTACTGGCCCACGAAAGAGTGCTGGCCTGTGTGGAGTGCTGGCACAGCAAGATGACACAACAAAAGCAGACACAGAGGAGAGACAATAAGAGATGCAGCAGACCAGGAAGCTGAGGTGGCACAAGCTCTTGGAAAGGGTAGGCTTGCTGCTCCGTCAGTTCCCGAGAACAAGAAGAAACCATGGTTCTACAGATAACTCTCAGACTTTGAAATCTAATGGAGAAAACCCTGCAGATTTTCGGAACTGTTTGGGACCCATGACCCTTATTTTCCTTCAATTTCTACCTATGGCAGTGGGAACATTTATTCTATAACTGTCCCTCCTTTGTATATTGGAAGCAGATATAACTTGTTTTCTAAGTTTCTTAGGTCCACAGCCAGAGGGGAATTTTTGCTCCAGGACAAACTACATGCCTATAACTGCTTTTGATGAGATTTTGTACTTAATACTATTACTGAAATTATTTAAGGCTTTTTGAAATATTGTGATGGAATGAAATGTATTTTATGTATGGAAAGAACATGTATTTTGGGGGGTCCAGAGGGTGGAGTGTGGCAGTTTGAAGCTTTTGTGAACCCCATAAAATCATGTCCTTAGGGCTAATCCATTCCTGTCCATGTAAATGTATTATAGGTGGTAACTTTTGTTTAAATTACTTCAGTTAAGGGGCTTTGATTAGATTGTGCCACTCAGGGTGGGTCTTAATCCTCTTATTGGAGTCCTTTATAAATGGAGAAAAAAGCAGAGACAGAGAGACGTCCAAAAGCTGAACCCCCTTAGAACAGTGGAGTGGGGCCAAACTCTCCCTAATCCCCAGGGAATGTGCTCTACTCTCTCAGAAGCCTGGGCAGCAATATTCTTCCTGAACAATAGACAGAAGGCCTACCTTTTCCAAGCTCTGGAGCATATTCATCCTTTTTGCATACATGGATGGTTTCACTCTCTGGGCCTGAGAAGATGTCTTCAGTCCAGACCTCAGCTTCCAAGGTACTGTCTTTGAAGTCATTTTTGCTTAAATCTGTCCCTTTTCATCTAGGCTGGCAGTGGTTCTATTCACACAGATCTTGAAAAAAAAACTTGTAGGTTTGGCATGCAGGAAATGGGTCCAAGCTATCAGACACCTAAGACTTTTCACCAATCCTTGATGGATAACTGCATTTCCAATCCTGATTTACACTGAAATGACTGGCTGGTTTCAAGTTCAATTAAATCCTGACATGGGGCACTATTCTCCAGGGATTTGTTTTCCAGAAGCTCAGAATTTCCCAAATCAACAATTTCTGGTTTCTTTGTGCCCAAGAGTTCAATGCTTAGCTTATTCCTTTCCTCTTGCATTTTACTATAAGTTGCAAGGAGAGGCCAAGCCACACTTCCCACATTTAGTTTAGATATCTTTTCAGCTAAATATCCAAGCTTGTTACTTTCAATTCTCCCTTCCACCCGACATCAGAACTCAATTTTGCTAAGTTCTCTGCCACTTTAAAACAAGGGTGCCCTTTCTTCCAGTTTGCAATGACATATTCACCATTTCTGTCTAAGACCTTATTCCAACCCAGCTCCTGGAGGGCACAGGTCAGAGTGGCCACAAGACCAAAGAATGGCACAGAGCCAGACATGAGTTTTATTGGGACTTACAGATGGGAAAGGATCTCTGGCAGCAGCAGGCGGAAGAAGAAAGTAGTGCTCCACAAAGAGGTGGGACAATGAGGGGCAACATAAAGGGTCTCAGGACAAAGACATTTCATAACAGTTTCTGCTAGGGTCACATGAAGCACATAAATCTGGTCTGGTGATGTTATTGTAGGAAGGAAGTGTACAGCCTGGAGAAAATTAGTCTTCAATATCATCTGTACATTGTTTCCCTGTGGGGAGGTCTGTTACGTTTTAACTTGTGTCCTAGGGCATGCAAGCAGCTACATGCTGTGGGCTGAGTTTCCCTTCAGGAGAGGGAGCCAGTGTTTAGGACCCACTGGACCCCCACAATCCACCCCCATGCAGCAGCTGGTGTTGCCCATAAGACACACACTGCATCCACATTCCACAATAACAGTATAACAGACAGCAGAATAATAACAGTCCTCCACCAAAAGCTAATAGATCTACAAAGACATGTTGCCAGGGCCAAGAAAGGGAATTAAATGATTCTTATTTTAAGATGGAAAAGGTCTTGTTCCAAACTTGTTGATGGGTTGTACTCTGCCATGCCAGCACGGTGTTCCACGTTCATCAGGCATATAGGTACAGTACTTAATACTAATTAATGCACAAGTTCCTCTTTGAGCTGCAACCATACATGTTGTCTCGCCATGGGAGCAGGCCATAATGCCAATTGTATTTGTTTAAGTTCTAGTCACATAAATCTGGTAATTATTGCTCCACTTGTTATTTCCATCACACAACCAGTATGCTGCAGCACTTTTGACCCTTGGCAGGAAGCTCCAGTGTTCTACCTGCCTGGTGCATAGTACCCTTCAGCGCTATGAAACAGAGCCAGTCTGGAGGCAATGTCCATTGCAAATCTGGCCATATTAAGCCATTGTCAGCTGCCACAGGAGTCCAAAACAGCAACATACTTTTTATTCACTTTAGAAGTATGTCCAGAGATGCGGTAGATACTTTTATTGTTTTAGGGGTTGTAGTGACTGTCCTAGCCAATAATTCAAATGGAGAAGCACTATGCAGAGTACTGGAGGCCTGGTTTGAATGCACAAGAGAGATTGACTCTTGTGAATATTGAAGTCTCTTTCTTTTAATTTTTATATACTTTTACAATTTTTTTTTTTTTTTTTTACCAGAGGTCCTGGGTATCAAACCCCGGTCCCTCCATATGGTAGATGGACGCCGAACCTCTTGAGCCACATCCGTTTCCCTACTTTTAAATATTTTTAATGCAGTTTATAACATATTAAATGAACTTAACTATTTTCAGTATGTTATTTTTTACTTTACACCTTTACCATGATTGCATTAATTAACAGGTATTTTACTTTAGTAGTATAGGGGAAAAAAACTACTTTATTATTTTATGAAAACCTAAGATTCCCAATGGAATTAAGATTATCTTTCCCTTACTACCATTTTAATATGCAGACTGAGGTGGCCTCTGACAGGTTTCCTTGTTATGAAGTTATTTTTGTTATCAATATCAATTTAGCTTTCTAATTAATAATGGCCTCCTGGAATTAGCCATTTGAATATTTCAGTTTAGAAATGCTTTTGCAAACTTCTATAACCATAAGTTACTTTTACTTTTAAAGAAGCTTATTAAATTACAATTAGCAACCAATGAAATTTACTGTTACTCATTTAAGTTTTGTCTTACATTCATTATTCTGTTCTGAGAAAACTAGTCATTTTACTTTAGGACATATCTATATTTTATTAAACATGAAGTTACAATGTTTTATTATTTTAAAGATTTAGTTTAATCAAAATATCCCACCCACAATACCTTCAAACTTCCACAGGAGTTATTGCCAAATATGTTAAATATGGATTGGGATATTTGCATATGTACTTCCCTCAATTTCCCCAGAAATCAGATATCCTTTTTTCTCATGGTGAAATCAAGGGAGTGGGGAGAGAGAGAGAATCAGGGAGGTTGCAAAACGATCAGCAGTGTCCAATACTTGGCCCTGAACTCTATTACCTGAGCCCTTCAAACATCCTCAGGATATAACAAGACTGTCAGTCAGAGTGGAGAACCATTCCCATCAAAGAGCCAAGATTGGGGGACAGGTTGGGAGTGTGATGGGTGGGGGCAGGGTGTATAGGTTGAGGGCAGTTCTTGCCTCACATGTAAACTTACAGTTTCACAGAAAAACTGCAGTTTTAAATAAAGAAATTTCTTTTTAAAAGTTCCTTTGAAAAAGAGCGGATAATTGGGTGAGAGCTGAAAAGAAAGTGAGATCAATTGAGGATATCTCCAAAATTATAGCTACTAGAGTTTAGCCATTTCCAGGCATAAAATCTATGGCCCTCAGTCTCTTCTATCCTACACATTATGTTCAGCTTTCAACCAAAGTTAGCAGACACATAAAAAAGCAAGGAAACAGTAATCCATTGTCAAGAGACAAAGCAATCAACAGAACCAGATTCAGAGTTGAACCAGATGTTGGGATTATAAGACAGGGAATTTAAAAGAGCTATTATTAATATGTTAAAGGCTCTAGTGGAAAAGGTGGGCAATATATACCAACAGATAAGAAATTTCAGTATAGAGATGGAAACTATAAGAAAGAGGCAAATGAAAAGGCTAGAAATAAAAAACACAGTAGTAGAGGCTATTTTTGCTGGTGGCAGTGGCCCCAGCAGGTGCTCAGGGATCAGAGATAGGCAGCCAGAGGGCCTGCGGCCACCCCATAATCACATCTTTTCCTGGCATCTCATCTGCAGCGAGAGTGCTATGTCCATGGAACTCTCCAACGCAGCCTCCATGGAGGAGCAGAAGGACATGGAAAATAAAGTCTGAAGAAGCAAAATTAAAAGCAAGCCTGGTAACTGTGGACTTCTACCCCAATAAATACCCTTTATAAAGACCAAAAAAAAAAAAAAGCAAGGTGCTCTTATCTAGGACAAAAGCCTGGAGGTTCAGATTGCTTAAGAAAACGATACAGAAAGAGCAAAAAATATCTTGATCTGGGAATTACAACGTGGCTAAAGCAAAAATGAAGAACAAGTAACTTCCTACTGCAGCCCCAGATAAGACTGAGGTCACTGGACCACAGTCCCTCTCCACAGGACTTTCCTCAGTGGAAATCATCCCTTATTGCTGGGAAGGTAGCTGGCTGATTAAAAGTGCTGAACTGCATGAATCTTCTAACTTCCAATATTTCTCCTTAATATATTACTTCTTGGCTTTTTGTTTCCTTTCATTCATTGAGTCATTTGAGACTGAGAGCTTTGCAGGTAGTGGTAGTGTGTGTTGCTATTGTAAAGGAATATACATGTATAGAGTTTTGATTAGTTTAACAGTGTACTGATGAAAAGGACATGTTGGAGCAGCATGAAGTAATCTATTTAAAAATAATTATATATATCACCTAACTCCTAGTGTAGTGCTGGTTCCAACAAGTAACAAGTTTTACAATTTTAATGTTTTGGATTTTCCTTACTTCATCTTAATTATAACTTTTTATGTCACTCTTATTTAATATAACCTCTATTGTATTGATTTCTTTTGGACTTTGTAAAACAGAAGTTTAAGGCCACAAGTTGGGACAAAGGTCATGTATTTCAAACATAAACAAATAGATAGGGCTCTGAAAGACTTGCATCTCTGTACTTAAACTTGAATGGCCTTAAACCTATTTCAGCTTAAAAACAGAATTTTACCTGGGCAATATTTACCCTTTTTGGAGTAACTTATGTGACTCTAGTGCTTAACAGCTTCTGTTGAAGCTAGTATTCTTATTCAGTTCTTTAGTGTTAGAATACTTTTTGTTGTTGAAGATGTGAATGAAGTGGGCATGTGCATTGACTATTGGGATTCACTTTTGTGTCATTATTATAAATACAATAGTTTTGCACAACCTCTCCAAAAAAAGTAGTAGAGATAAATAATGCTTATATGGGCATTAGTTGATTCAACACAGCTAAGAGGGAGAAAAATCAATGAACTGGAAGATAAACCAATGGAAATTATCAAAACTGAAACAAAACAGAAAAACAGTGAAAACAACAGAAGAGAATATTCAAAAGTCCTGTGGCAATATCAAACAGCCTACCATACACATAATTAGAATTCCAGAGGAGAAGATGGAAGAAGAAATATTTGAAGAGACAATGGCTAAGAATATTCCAAAAATAATGAAAGCCATCAAACTAAAGATCCAAGAAGTCAAGAGAACCTCCAGAAGGATAAATACCAAGACACACACCCATAATTTGACATATCATATTCAAATAACTGAAAGTCAAAGATGAAGAGAAAATCTTGAAGGCAGCCAAAGAAAAAGGGCACATTACATACAAAGGAACAAAAGATTAAATTTACAGCATAGTTTTCGACAGAAACCAAGATAATAGAGTGACATCATTAAAGTGCTAAAAGAAAAAAATTGTCAGCCCAGAATTCTCTCTCAAGTGAAAATATCTCTCAAAATCAAGATGAAAAAATATATGCTTATACACAAAAAAACCTGAGAATTCATCACCTAAAACTACGAGAAATATTAGAGGAAGTTCTTTAGGAAGAAGGAATATAATACCAGCAGATACTTGGATCTACACAAAGAAATGAAAATCTCTGGAAATTGTTAAAATAAAGGTAAATACAAAAAAGTTTTTCTTGTTTTAACCACTCAAAAAGATAACTTACTGCTTAAAGCAAAAATTATAGCAATATACTGTGGATTAAAGCATTATGTAAAAAGTAAAATGTGTGATGACATTAGCACAAAAAATGAGAGAAAGGAATTGGGAGTATACTGTTATAAAGTTATTACTCTATACATGAAGTGGTATGATATATTATTTGAAGGTAGACTGTTGTTAAATAAAGATGTCTATTGTAAGTCCTAGGGCAACCATTAAAATTTTTAAAAAATATATGTAATTTTTAATCCAATAGTGAAGATGAAATGGAATCATTAAAAAAAACCCAACTATTTCACAAGTCAGCAGAAAAAAGAGGGGAAAAAACAAAGAAGAGATGGAACAAATGTAAAACAACCAATAACATGGTAGATTTTAACACAACCATATCATTAATTACAATAAAGGCAAATGGTCTAATCATGCCAGTAAAAGACAGAGATTAAAATATCATAAAAAGATACACTATGAAAACATTGATCAAAAGAAAGCTGGAGTTGTTATATTAATATCAGATAAAGGTCATTAAAAGGGTCAATTCACTGGGGAAACAGATGTGGCTCAAGTGATTGGGCTCCCATCTGCCATATAGGAGATCCAGGGTTCAATTCCCAGGGCCTCCTGCTGAAAGGCAAGCTGGCCTGAGCAGAGAGCTGGCCCACATGGAGTGCTGGTCCACACAGGGGAGTTGGCCCATGCAGGAGAGCTGGCACAGCAAGATGATGCAACAAAAAGAGACACAGAGGAGAAACAATAAGAGATGCAGCAGACCAGGGAGCTGAGGTGGTGCAAGATATTAAATGCCTCTCTCCCACTCTGGAAGGTCCCAGGATCGGTTCCTGGTGCCACCTAAAGAGAAGACAAGCAGACACAGAAGAACACACAGAGAGCAGACAGTGAGTGCAAAACAATGAAGGGGTGGGGAGGGAGGGAAAAAAAAGGGGTCAATTCACCAAGAAGACATAAAAATTCTAATGTGTGTGCACCTAAGAACAGAGTTTCAAAATACATGAGCAATAATGAATAGAACAAAATAAGAAATAGACAAATGTACAATTATAGTTGGAGACACTATCACTCCTATCACTCCTATCAATAATCAATACAAGTAGATAGAAAATCACAAAATACAGAATATAAAAAACCACTATATAACTATATTAACTATAAATTGGTATTTATAGAACACTAAACCCAACAATAGACAAATACACATTCTTTTCAAGTACACATAGGAGTGTTCACCAAGGTAGACTTTATTCTGGGCCATAAAAGAACACTTACGTGACTTTAAAGAACTGAAATCATTCAGAGTATATTATTAAACAAACAAAAAATATATTTGAAATCAGTAACAAGATACCTATAAAATCCTCAAATATGAGAAAATTTTAAAACATGCTTCTAAATAGTCCATGAGTCAAAGAAGAGGTCACAAGGAAAATTAGAAACAAAAATGAAAAATCAAAATATAAAAATGTATAAGATGTAGTTAAACAGTGCTTAAAGGGAAAGTTACATCTGCAAAAATTTATATTAGAAAAGAAGAAATTCTCAAATCTATAATGTAAGTTTCCACCTTAAGAAACTAGAAAAGAAGAGCAAATTAAATCCAAAGCAAGCTGAAGGAAGAAAACAACAAACAGGACAAATTAATGTAATTGAATAGAAAAAAACATAGAAGGAAATCAATGGAATGAAAAACTGGTTCTTTGAAAAGCCCAATTAACTTAATAAATCTCTAGCCAGAAAGACCGAGAAACAACAAAGAAGATACAAATGACCAATATCAAGAATAAAGAAGAAACCCCACAAAAATTAAAAGGACAATAGGGGGAAATTACAAACAATTTTATGCCCATTTTTTCAACAAATTAGATGAAATGGACACATTTCTTGTAAAGTACAAACTACCAGATATTACTGAAGAAGAAACAGATAACTTGAAGAATATTTTTATATTGCATAAATTTAATTCATACTTTAAAATATTCCAACAATGAAAACGCCAGGCCCAGATGGGTTTACTGATGAGTTCTACTAAATATTTAAAGGGAAAGAAAACCAATTCTACACAAATTCTTCCAGAATATTGAAGAAAAAAGGAATACTTCCCAAATCAATTTTCTAATGTCAGCGTATCAAAACAAGAAAAAGACATTCCAAAACAAAACAAAACAAAATTACACTGGTTGAGAGGGGAAGTGCAAGCAAAATTATAGAATAAAATAGAGGACAGTTAAGAGATGTGGGAGACAGAATGAGAAAAATGATTTTATGGTAATAACCAGAAAGAAAGAGGAAGAGACAATATTCAAAGAGATAATGGCTGACTGATTTTCCCAAGTTAATGAAAAATATTTATCCTAGGTGTAGCAGTTTGGCAGTTTGATGTAATTATGAATTCCAAAAATAGATATTGGATTATGCTTGTAAACTGGTCTGCTAATCTGGGCAGGATTAAGTTATGATTAGGGCGTTGACTGGGCCACGTCAGTAGGGCGTTGAGCCCCACCCCGTGGTGGGTGAGGGATCAAATATAAAAGGCAGAACAAAGAACAGAGTTGGAGCAGTTCTGATGTTGGAGTCTTGAGCTGGAGCCCTGGGAAGTAAGAGAGCTTGGTTGTGAAGGAGAGAAGGCCCTGGGAAAAGACATGAGCCATTCTCCTGAGAGTCTACAGCTGGCCTTGTGGAGAGAGGCAAAGCCTAGAGAGCCTCATACTCTACAGCTGCCCTTGTGGAGGAAACAGGAGTTGAGCCCAGAGAGAAACGGAGCCCTGGGAAGAGAGGAACCCAAGAAGCCTGAACCCTGGCAAACGTTGGCAGCTGTCCTGCTCCAACTTGTGGCAATGGACTTTGGTGAGGGAAAAAACTTATGCTTTATGGCCTGGTAACTGTGTACTTCTACCCCAAATAAATACCCTTTATAAAGACCAACAGATTTCTGGTATTTTGCATTAGCACCCCTTTGGCTGACTAATACACTAGGTAAGAAAGAAACATAATACTAATGAATTTATTCATAAAATACACATAAAATAATTTGGCAGAGTCAGAACAAAGCATATGAGCCCTATTAGTAAATGTGAGTGTATACATATCAACTTTAAAAGAAAAATAGTTTTAAATTAGCTCATAAAGCAAGACCTAACTCTATGCTGTATGTAAGAGACATGCCAAAGCTAACAGGATACAGAAAGGCTAAAAATAAAGGATTGGGAAAAGATATATCAAGAAAGTGGAATCATATAAAGCAGACACTACAGTAAATATATATAGAAAAACATAATGGAAGATTTTAACACACCACTCTCAACAAAAATATAAGTAAAGATGTAGAAGATTTACACAACTTAAGCAGTAAGCTGATCATAAGTATATTACATTGAAGTTTATATCCTGATTATAGAAAACATACCTTCTTCTCAAGTACTCAGGGAAATTCACAAAAAGTGATCATATAGTCAATGACAAAAATTATCTCTTAAATTTTATAATGTAGAATTATTACAAAAATTATTCTATGATCACTATGCAATAAGCCTAGAAATAAATAGCAAATTAAAAATAATCTTTCCTCCAAGAAAAATTTTAACTGCCTTTTAAGCAAATCCTGGGTGAAAGGTGAACTACAATAAAACTTACAGAATTTCTAATAAACAATTATAATGAAAACACTACAGTTGAGAAATTATGAGTATATTTAAACAGTGATCAGAGAGAACTTCATAGCCTAAACATTTATATCAATAAAAATGAAAGAATGAAAATAAACCAAATACCTAATTCAAAAAATCTAGAAAAATTAAGTACAAGAAAAGAAAGCATAAGGAAGGAAGTAGTAAGATAAAAGCAAAAATCAATGGCATAAAGAACAGAAAAATGTAGATTTACTTTAAAAATGAAAATCCTGGTTCTTTGAAACAGAACAGATAAACTACTAGCTAAGTTAACCAAGAAAAAAAAGGAAAAAGATTGAATACATAAAATAAGAAATGATAAAGGGGAATAACTAATGAAACACAGAAATTTAAAAAATCATTCAAAAGAACATAGCAGACACAAATAAAAAAATTTGGAAACCTAGATAAAGGCAGTCTTCTTTAACCTAACAAAGGACATCTACCAAAAATAAGCACAACAATATATAGCTCATATCATCCTTAAGATGAAATATTGAAAGCTTCCCACCTAAAAAAGTTAAGGAATAAAACAAGGATTTTAATTCATACCACTTTTATTCAATATTACCCTTAATTTCTAACCAATGCAATAAGGTAAGAAAAATAAGTAGAAGGCATAAAGATTGGAAATGAATTAAAACTGTCTTTACTCACAGACAACATAATGAGTACATTTAAAAGCAATCTACATAAGGCTACTAGAAGTAATAAGTGAATTTAGTAAAGTCACAGAATGTATTATCTATATACAAATATTAATGGTATTTCTATATCCTAGCCACAAACAATTAGAAAATTAAAATTTTAAAAGGCATTTAAAAATAATATGAAGGGAGTGGATGTAGCTCAAAAGGTTGAGCACCTGCTTCCCACATATGAGGTCCTGGGTTCAATCTCCAGTACCTCCTAAAAACAAACAAATGAAAAAACAACTCTCATTGGGGAATGGATGTAGTTTAGTGGTTGAGTGCCTGCTTCCCATGTACGAGGTCCTAGGTTCAATCCCCAGTACCTTCTAAAAATAATAATAATAGCATGATATATTTATAGATGCATTTAACAAGATATACAAGATCTTGACACTGAAACTTATAGAACATTGCAAAGATGAAGATCTAAATAAGAGTTACAATTGTTAAGGCTTGGAAGACTCAATTCTTGATATCAGTTCTCCTCAAATTGCCCTATATAATCAAAGCAATCCCATTAAAAATTCAAGCAGGATCTTTTGTGGAAATGAACAAGATAATTCTATTATTTAAATGGGTATGCAAAGAATCTAGAATTTGCAAAGCAATCTTGAAAAGGAACTTACGCTATCATATCCATAGAACAGAATAAAGAATCCAGAAATCAGCCCACATATATGAAGTCAATTTATTCTTGAAGAAGGTTCCAAGTCAATTCAATGAGGAAAGGAAAGTCTTTTCAAATGGTGCTGGAACAACTGCAAAAGAATGAAGTTGGAATCTTACCTCACACCATATACAAAAATTAACACAAAATGGACTAAATGTATATAAAACTCTAAAAAGATCACATATATGTAAATCTTCATGATCTTGGATTTGACAAAGGATTCTTAGATATGAAGCCAAAAGCACAAGCAACAAAAGAAAAACTAGATAATTTGGACTTCATAAAAATGAAGAATGTTTGTGATTCAAAGTTCATCATCAAGAAATGAAAAGACAAACCACAAAATGGGGAAAAATTGCAAATCATATATCTGATATACAACTTGCATGCAAAATATATAAAGGACACTTACAATTTAATAACAACCAATTTAAAAATGGGCAAAGGATCTGAAAAGATATTTCTCCAAAGAAGATAAACCAATGCCCAATAAGTACATTAAAAGATGTTCAACAACATTAGTCATCTGGGAAATGGAAATCAAAACTGCAATGAAATATCAGTTCACATCTAGTAGGATAGCTAGAATTTTAAAAGTCAGATAATAACAAGTATTGGCAAGGATCTGACAAAATCATAACCCTCATCCATTGCTAGTAGGAATATAAAAATGGTGCAGTCATTTAGGAAAACAGTCTTGCAGTTCCTCAAATGATTAAACATAGAGTTCTCATACAATCCAGCAATTCCACTCCCATGTACACACCCAAGAGAAAGGAAAACATATGTCCATGCAAAAACTTGTACCCAAATGTTTATTGCAACATTATTTCTAATATTCAAAAGGTGGAAACAACTCAAATGGCCATCAATGGATGATGGGATAAACAAAAGTTAGTATCCGTACAATGGAGTAGTATTTGACCATAAAAAGGAATAAAGTATTGGGAAGTGGATGTGGCTCAAGCAATTGAGCTCCTACCTAACCACATAGGAGGTCCCGGGTTTGGTTCCCAGTGCCTCCTGGAGAAGAAAAGCAATACGGCAAGCTGGCACAATGGGCAGGCATGGTGAGCTGATACAACAATATGACACGACAAGGAGACACAAAAAGGAAAGACAATGAGAGACAGAACAAAGCAGTGAGCTGAGGTGGTTCAAGTGATTGAGCATCTCTCTCCCATATGGGAGGTCCCAGGTTCAGTTCCCAGTGCCTCCTAAAGAGAAGATGAGAAGACACAGAGAGCACACAGCAAATGGACACAGAGAGCAGACAGTGAGCACAAAACAATGGGGGGGAGGGAGGAATAAATAAATTAAATAAATATTTTTTTAAAAAAGGAATAAAATATTGATACATGCTACAAAATGAATGAACTTTGAAAACTTAATGCTAAGTGAAAGAAGCCAGTTACAAAAGCCCACATATTGTATTATTCCATTTATATGAAATGTCAGAGTATAGAAATCTATAGAGACAGAAAGAAGATTAGTGGTTGTATAAGGCTGGGGGAGGGAGTTGATAGAGGGATAGGTCAGTGATATCTAAAGGGTACTGGATTGCTTTCTGAAGAGATGAAAATGTTCTAAATTGACTGTTATGATGGCTGTATGTGTTTATGAATATATTCAAAATCATTGAATTATGTACTTTAAATTGGTGAATTGTATGGCCTGAGTTATATTTCAATAGGGCTGTTTGAAAATGAAAGAAGCACATGTATTATATATACAGTGTATTTTTATACTTTAATAAAGCTGTACTTCAATATAATTACTTTCCTATGTAAGCCTATGTGTTTTATTTTATTTTATGCATTTAAAAACATTATTGAGAAGGAGCTTACAGTTTTCACAGGGGTTCAAATACCCTGGGATAATAGGATGACTTGAAACTCCGTATTAAAAAGGAATACTGTATACCTGAGAAAACTGACTCAGACTGGTCAATATCAAGACATATTCTGTCAAAACTATAGGACATTCAGGAAGCGGATGTGACTCAAGCGACTGAGCTCCTGCCTACCACATGGGAGGTCGCTG
The DNA here is from genome assembly GCA_029593785.1 of Cabassous unicinctus. Classification (NCBI taxonomy): domain Eukaryota; kingdom Metazoa; phylum Chordata; class Mammalia; order Cingulata; family Chlamyphoridae; genus Cabassous; species Cabassous unicinctus. The sequence goes on along the minus strand of JAQZBX010071527.1, from coordinate 1,700 downwards.
GTTTGGATCCCAGTGCCTCCTAAAGAAGACAGCAAGCTGGTGCAATGGGCAGGCACGGCGAGCTGAGACAACAAGAGACACAAGAAGAAAAAACATAATGAGAGACACAACAAAGCAGGGAGCAGAGGTGGCTCAAGTGATTAGGCACCTCCCGCCCACATCAGAGGTCCCAGGTTTGGCTCCTGTGCCTCCTAAAGAAACAAGGAAGATGAACAGACACAGCAACTGCAAACAGCAAGGGGGTAGGGAGAAATAAATAAATAAAATAAATCTTAAAAAACATCAACAACTATAGAATGCTAAACAAAAATGAAAGAAATCCTTTGGACATCCATACAAATAGACCAAGTCACTTATAATGAAAAGAGTATTAAGTTGTCATCAGATTTTCATCAGCAATGCTTTATGCCAAAAGTCAATAGATCAACATATTTTAGACACTTAAGATAGATAATATGAGCCACAGATTTTATATGTAACTGAATTGACCTTCAAATATAAAGACCACAGGCAAACTTTTATGAACATGCAAGAAATCATAGAATATTGTTTCTGAGGAATCTATTAAACAACAAGCTTCTGACAGACAAAATAATTGGAGAAAGACTGACATAGATCACCAAATATTTGATGAGATAAAGTTTCTCTTATAGATAAAGCTGAAATGACAGAATTAAAATACCAACATTTTGCAACTTGTAATTAATTCATGGGCCTAGTTAATAACCATCAATAGCTGGTAACATCACAAAAAAAAGAGAAAACTAGACATTGTGTACCTCTTGATTATAAAGCAGTCCTGGAAGAAAGAAATCAAACCTGAATCTGATAAAACCTCTAGATCTAACTGCCAGTTTATTGAAAATACAGAGGACACAATAACATGTCAAACACCACCACAGGAATACAATCAGAAAAATCCAGAATGTGAGAGACCTTACAGGACAAATAAGCTTATTTCTTCAACAAAAGTTAGAAAGAGGAAAAAAGATAGCAGAAGAACAGTGTAGATCAAAAGAGACTTAAGAGACATTATCAACCAATCACAATGTATATGACAATCAGGAAATATGTACATTGACTAGCTATTTGAAGGTATTAAAGAACTTTGTTAACATTTTTAGGATTGATGATAAAATTATGTTTATTTTAAGGTTTCTTATGTTTTAAAGATACATACTGAATATTTATAAATCATTTGATATGATACCTGGGATTTGCTTCAAAATAATCATGGAGTGGAAGGTAGTGGGTAGGAATATTACTGAAACAAAATGAGCCATGTATTAATAAGAGTTGAAGCAGGGTGATGGTTATGTTTTTCTCTCTGATTTTGAGTATGTTAAACAGTTTTCATCATAAAATGTTTAAAATAGTAATGAGTTTGAGAGATGAAAAAATATCAAACAGATCATAATTTTTACTTTCTTTTGTTTGAAAAACACCTTTTTGTTTTTGTCTTTAATTATACATAGTGAATATAATAGTGAATGTTCAATAAGCAGATGAGTGAATTTACATCATCCCCATCCTTTTTATAGTCCCATTATCACACAAATGAATTTCTTCCTAAATTCTAAAATTTGAGCATCAAATACAGCAACATCAAATAGTTAAATCAAATATATTTAATGCTCATATCGATGAACTAATGAATGGTATAATTGAATTATTATTAAAAGTATCTCTGCTACAGTGGG
>JAQZBX010071526.1:0-15223 GCA_029593785.1 Cabassous unicinctus | reverse complement strand
TTTACTTAAAAAAAAAAAAGTAAATATAAGTCAGTTTATAAAGATGAATTTAGATTAGTGGCTATGTAAGGCTGGGGAAGGATAGAGGGATTGGGAGGTGACTGCTAAGGGATGTGGAGTTTTTCTTTTTGGAATAATGAAATTGTTCTAAAATTTTTTGTGGTGATGAATGCACAACATTGTGATTATACTAAAAGTCATTAGTTATACATTTGGATAGATCACATAGTATGTAAATATATCTCAATAAAACTGCTTAAAAATAAATAAATAAATGTGCAAGAACAGCAAGAAATAGCAGCTATGTACAGCAGGGGAAGCATAGAGAGATTGGGAAGTGAAGAATTTTCTTGTTTTTTGTTTATTATTATTACTGAAATAATGAAAATGCTCTAATAATGACTGAGTGATAAATGCACAACTATGTGATTATACCAAATGCCATTCATTGATAGTACACTTTGGATGAATTATATGCTTTATTAATATTTATCAATAAAATTGATTTGTTTAAAATAGTTTGCCAAAATATGAATGTGATTATAACCACATGTTTAATAGTGGAGACTTACATTTTTAAAAACAAATCCTGTTTCTTTCAGCTAAATTCTGATTTTCCAACCAGAGGTTATAGCTCCTGTCCTGGAAAATTACTGACTTCACTTTCCACTTCACAACTGCTCTCCTTGTTTCCTTTTTTTAAAATTTAACCTCCATGGACTTGCTCCAGTCTACTTCAAAGACCTTATTTCTTTCTACTCCCTTTCTTATTTGTCTAGTGCTGACCTACTAATTGTTCTTACAGGCAAATCACTCAGTTTGTGTGAGCACTTCTGTTCAAAACTCTGGAAACCTAAACTGATTTTCCTAAATCTTTTTTTTCTTAACTTCAGAGTTCTTTTTTTCAAGCTTTTAATGTAATACCTCATTCCTGCTTAAATTTAAAAATTTCTTTTCCCATAATAGTACTCCTCCCCTTCCCCTGACAGATAAAAAAAAAGAGATTAAGTAAAATGATTAGAGATTAAGTAAACAACAATGTCTGAATTCAAACCAAGGTATGCCTCCAAAGTCCATGAACTTAACCACTTACAGCTTTACTCAGACAAAGTCTCAGGCAGCAGAGGAAAAGAGAGGAATGGTAAATGATGGAGGAGAGGACCTTCTTGATCACAGACTACCATACCACTTCAGGTACCCAGGGAGGACGTCGGAAGGCAGCCTGCCACTCTGGCATACTCTTTCTGTGACTTACACACACAAATACAGACATGGACAGTAAAGGTACAAAAATGGCCAGGATACATAAATGCTTTCCCTCATCCCTAGATGATACCAAAGGTGCTATTATGTAAAACTATCTCATTCTGAGTAATTTACACCTCATACTTGCTGAAGCAAAAAGCTTCTGTGCCAAGCCAAAAAAAACAAAATAAGCACAACCTGAGAAGAGTCAGGACAAGGACAGATGTTAATCATCAACTGCCAGTTCTCTCTGGTTCTAACCAGAGAGCCACCACTCACTTTTATTTACATCAAAAGAAGGAAGCAGGGAACAAAAAAAAAATTTAAGGATTAAATTACCTTTTGCTATATAGACAGTAGTTTAATGCAAACTGATATTAGGTTATCAAAACAGATACTTTTCCATTGTTCACATACAGTTTATCTTCATAAAGATAAAAGTTTATCTTCATAAAGAAAATTTATATCAATAAAGAACAGAGATTTCCCATTTATTAAGGCTTAAATATGTAATAAATATATTTTCAGAACCAATTGGGATATGAGGACTTTTTAACCTTCCCTCTTTTAGTAACTTTTTTCCTATGTAGCAACTGAAATGTCATTCTAAAAGGCATATCCTAACTTCTGAATATTTGCTTTTGATGTTCCAAAGTTCCTTCTCAATGCAGTCAGAAAACCAAAAATTAATTTTTCCCATGGAAAAAAACTATAAAATATTCCCAAACCACAAAATACAGTGCTGAAGTGCTTTAAACCCTGACGCCCACCCTATAATCCCTAAACCCCGAGGAGGGGAGAATGGCAGCACTAGCATCGAGGACGTCTCAAGAGCTGGATGTGAAAAGCAGGCAGTGAGGAATGAAGGGCCTGAGCACTTCCCAAGGGAGCCGTTCTCAAAATGGGTGGGCAGGCATTTTACAGGTCCTTGGGCCAGGGAGGCTAGGCAGGAGCACCCCTTCCTGAGTGAAGAACTCCCTACATGCATATGTCCCTAGATAGAGCTTATGAAATGGGTTATGTGACTGTCATGATTCCTTCAGTTCTAATATACACTCACTGTATGAGTACTTAACCAAAATGATATCTGAAAACAGTACATAACCATTTATTATCAGATTATCATCTTTAATTTTACAGATGAAAAGAGTCTACAGACTAACTTATTTTCTCAATATCACAAAGTCAGTGATAAAGCAATGAACCAAACTGACAAAAATCCCCATCCTCCAAAGTTTACATTCAAAGAGAGGGAGACAAACAATAAACAAGACTAATAAATAAATTACAGTATATTAGAAAGTACTAAGTGCAATGCAAAAAGTAAACTGTGAAGTACTGTGGCGGTAGTGGTGGGAAAGTCAGTATATGTGAGTACCTGGGGAAAGAGAGTTTCAGGCAGGAGGACCAGCCAGTGCAAAGGCCCTGAGGAGACAGTGTTCCTGGAATGTTACGTCAATAGCCGTAAACAGGGGAGAATCTATGAAATGAGAGAAGTAATGGAGTGCCAGATTCCATAGGATCTTGTAGATCATTGGAAGGACTTTGACTTTTACACTGAGAGAGAATGGGAGCCTTTGAAGGGTTGTGAGTAGAGGAGTACATATGACATGACTTATATGTAAAAATGAATGCCTCTGGCTTCTGACCTAGAATAGAGTATAGTGGACTAATAGCGATAGCAAGGAGTATTGGTATTAAGTGGACAGTTCCTGGTTATATTTTCTAAGTAGAAACAAAGCCCTTGCTAATAAATTGATTATTAGGTATCAAAGATGACTCCAAGATTTCTGTACTGACCAAATAAGGAAGATTTCAAGAACAGCAGGTTTGGGGAAGATCAGGAATTCAGTTCTAGAAAGGGTAAGTTTGAAAGGCCCTGAGATATTGAAGTGGATCTGTAAGTTGGCAGTCACTTTCAGGACTGCAGTACAGGTTGAAGACATCACGCTGTAAGTCATCAGCATAGAGGTGAGATCTAAAACAATGAGACCAGATGACATTGCTGTCCTAGATTCAAAAGGTTGACTGTAAAGACAAGAGAAAATAATTCACCAGGATTTTCCTTCTTCTGAGCTAAGAATTGTCAACAATTTAAAGGCACTTAGCTAAAGACTTATTTGAAAGGCTTTTTAAATGAGTAATAATACTAATAATCTGTTAAACCAAATATAATCACATTTTAGACAAAACTATTAATCACATTTTTCATTCACAATTTCCTGTTTCAAGAAGAAGATTCTCATTATATGTTTGATTATCAGCAAAGTCAGAGGAGATTATTACTAAAATTGAGTTTACAGATTAATTCAATCCCTTTGTCTTAGAGTATATTAGTCAGGGTTATCCAGAGAAACAGAATTAACAAGAGCTATCTGTAAATAGTATGAGAGTTTATAAAATTCTCTCAAGTGACCATGGGAATGCACAAATCCAGATTCCACAGGCAGGATGCAAACCAGGGGCTCTGATGAGTCCTTGATGAGATCCCAGGAGACGTTGGCTGTCCAAGACTAACTGGGAAATTCTCTCTGAACACCGAAATCACTTCCCCTTTTAAGGCATTCAGCTGATTGGATAAAACATCACTCACTGCAATCCCCCTGGTTGATTGTAGATGTATAGCCATCTATACAGCAAACTCACTGATGACTAAAGTTCATAAATGTCCTTGTATTACAAACTAGCCCAGCCCTTGCTTGACCAAACTATGCACAATGATCTGGCCAAGTTGACACATTAGCCTAAAATCAATACAGAAAGGAGGATGAAGGTTAAGAGAACCTGCCTAAACTCATACACTAAATCAGTAGCAAACTAGAACCTGCCTAAACTCATACACTAAATCAGTAGCAAACTAGAACACTGGCCTGCAGACTCTAAGCCCAGTGTTCCTTCCACTATATAGTATCTGGGTTTTTTTTAAGGAATTCTAGTTAGTCTTCTTGCAAAGATAAAAGTTCGCAACCTGTATCTGTCTTAACATACCTGATCACAACACACTATTCACCACAATTGGCAATAATTCCAATTTAGGGAGAGTCAAAACAGCTGAAAAACCTGCTCAGGCAACTCTGCTACCCTCCCCTCATTCCCAAGTAAGCACCATGTCCAAGTGGGTATCACTGCTGCAAAGAATTATTAAGGTGGACATGGAAAATAAAGGACAATTGTCACTTAATGGCAACACAGAGAGCTGTGTACAATTACTTTCTACTATCTTCTGAGTCTAATCAAGGGCATTTATTTTATAATGTTTTAATAAGTTCTCTAATCCCTGTCCAAATATTTGTTGTAAGGTTACTGTTCTTGCTACCTGATCAAAGCCCAATTATTATGAGCCACTGGCTACAAAAGAATGAAGCCTTTAACTCAATGTTATGGTTTTAAATCAACTTAAACCATAGTTACAAAGCTCTCGTCAAAGTTAACGCCTAATTATTACTCAAGACAGGTTTAAAATATAAATAAAAAATATAATCTATTTATTGAAATTAATGTAGAATTTTAAAAAATTCTCTACTTAGAAAATTTAAGACTGCATAGATGTGCAACATTATCACTTAATAACAACCAATAAAGATGACTATATTAAGGAGTTTAAACAAACCAATTTGTTTGATAATGCATAATAAATCTACTAAGAATTAGGATTTACCAAACATGACATGATAGTTTTGAACACATTCTGCATACTATAAAGCATTTTACAAATAAAAGGAAGTATTATTTATTTTGCTTATATGATAATCAAAAATATTGACTTGCCAATATCCAGTCAGGGAAGACTTCCAAGAAAAAGGGATGTCTAAATGTAGACTTGTAAAATGTGTATTAGCTAGGGAAAGAGTGGTCAAGTATGTTATAAAAAGAGGAAAAAGCATTGCAAATGTCTGGAAGTAAAAGAGAAGATGAGGTTTTCAAAGCCCTAAGAGTGTATGAGTGGATCAATTCTACCAAAGTATAGAATGGGAGGGGGAAAGGGATGAAGCCAGAAAGGTGTGCATGATTAAATTAACTCTGTTGAACAGCAATTAAATAAATAACTAAATAGGTAAATAACCTAAATATTGAGCAATGGGGTATTAGTTAAATAAATTATACTATAACCATACAATGGAATACTATGCAACCATAAAAAATACACGCTGAGATATATTTGATAATGTGGAAACTGTTCATAAAAACATATTTACTGGTCATTTTAATGTATGGAGCTAGTTAGGTGAAAAAATTAGGTTACAAACCACATGTGATATAATTCTGATGAGAAACATATACATGTCCATAAGGAAAAAGGTAAGATGAATACAAAATGCTATAAGCTATTATTGCTGGAGAATAGGGTTGCAGGTGACTTTCCTTCTTGGCTTATCTTTATTTTCTAGCCTTTTCTGCTTATTATAAAAGCTGTGATAAACAAACCAAAGTATATTAGAACCTTTTATATAGGGCTCAGTATTATTAAAAGCAAACTATACATGTGACTTGTCCATCAGTGTCTGGCAAATGATGGGACATCCAAAGCATGTCTGGGTTTTTATTTTTTTAACAACCTTTACTGAGTACCTGTTTTGTACCAGATACCAGAGTGGGGATATCTTCTTCTGGCATTTTAGAAGCTGCTCTTTAATACCTGCTTCATGGACTTCAGTGAGTCACATTTATCCCACATCACCTTGACCTATTTGCTACAAGAAAAAAGGGGGTTGGGGGGAGCAAGGAGAAACTACACAAATTATACAAACTAGGTTTACAATGCAGTATTGATGTACTCAGCCTGCTTTACAAGTAGCCAATTGTAGTAACTACACAATGACCAAACCAAGAGATCTATTATCAGATGGTCTCCTCCTGTTGTTTGGGGCTCTGGGTTGTCAAGGGCAGATATGTGATCGGGTCTGACTGTAATATGAACAGATAGTTTTCAAGTAAAGCCAAATAGCTAGGAAAGAGGAAGCCCTATATAACCTATCTCATAGTGAAAGAAAACAAAAATGAAGGGCAAAATAAAAGCCAGGAAAGAAGGATAGAGTTTCATATGTCAAATAAACCAGAATAATTTTTCTTCTTTCTTCTTAAAAACCCGTCAGCTGGCTCCCACCCCAATGAAGATGGGGGAGCAAGACACTTCAGGGTTCCATTGCCCAAAAGAAACTTTGAACCACCAGCAAGAACAGGCAGAAATATCTTTCTCAAAGCTCCAGAAAATGGTTAAAAGACAGCAGTAACAAGGCAAGCGCCAAATCAAGAAAAAGCCTACTTAAAAGTGGTAGGATCTCCGGGTGCCCCAACTGGCCCTGCTCCCACGCCTTGGGCTTGGGACAGAGCCAGCCTGCACTCCCACCCAGTGCAGATCTCTGGTCCCAGTCCAGAGGGAAAAGAGTAACCCTCAAGCACATACTGGGAGCATGTATGTCCGGCTCTGTCTGGTTATGGCCTTAAGGACTCACTGTCCTATAACTTGCCCTGCATGTAGAAGGTGGCACACAGAACTCTCTTAAAGAACACTATGAGAGAGGAGTCAACTCATGCTCCTTGGACAAGGGACTGCTGGCCGTAGCGCAGGACCTTGAGGAAAATAGCCAGCAGTCCCTAGTCCAAACTATTTCCTAGGGAAGAGGGGACATTCATATCCATGTAAATGGGGGAATTCCCAGGACCACATGCGCACGCACATGCCCATGCCAAGAGTCATGCCCAGAAAGGATCAGGTGGTCCCTATGCTTTGACATCAAGCTATTCTCTAAACTAACTGGGTGGATAAACTCTGAAGGAGAGCACTTATACGGGTCAATCTGCAGAAACTGAGAACGGTGTTTTCTTTTTTCCTTTTTTGTTTAGCTCCTGGCATTCAAAAAAAGTGCTCTGTCATAACATTAACTGGATACAAGCTTAAGGAATAGATGCTTTAAAGTCTAAATTCCAGCTGTAACACATTAAAATATCAAAATGTCCAGGTTTCAAAAACACATTACAAATTACAAAAAAACAAGAAGTGATGGCTAGAGCAAAAGAGAAGATTAAAGCATTAGAAGCCATCAATGAGGAGGAATAGACCTGGGACAAAGACTTTTTAAAAAAATGATCCTAAATATGCTCAAAGAGGTAAAAGGAAAATATGGACAAAGAACTAAAGGAAATCAGGAAAACAATAGATGAACACCAAGAGAATATGAATAGAGAGATAGAAATTATGAAAAGAAACTAAACAGAGCTGAGAACCACAGTAAGAGAAATTAAAAATTCCTTAGAAGGGTTCAACAGCAGATTGGAGCTGGCAGAAGAATCAGTGAACTTGAAGATACAAGGCAGTTGAAATCACCCAGTCTGAGAATCAGAAAGGAGAAAGAATGACCAACAGTGAACAGAGCCTGTGGAACCTGTGGGACACCATCATGCATACCAATATATACATTGTGGGGGTCCCAGAGGGAAAAGAGAAAGGGGCAGAGGGAATGTTCAAAGAAATAATGTCTGAAAACTTTCCAAATTTAATGAAAGACATGAATATACACATCCATAAGAGGCTCAATGACTTCCAAACAGGGTAAACTCAAATAGACCTATGGAATATTATAATCAAATTGTCAAATGCCAAAGATAGAGAATTGTGAAAGCCACAAGAGAGAAGCAACATGTCATGTACAAGGGAGCCTCAATAAAATTAAGTGCTGAATTCTAGTTGGAAACCATGAAGGCAAGACGGCAGAAGAAAGACATATTAAAACTGCTGAAAACAAAAAATTGCCAACCAAAAATTATGTATCTGGCAAAACTTTCAAAAATGTTACAGATAAACAAAAGTTTAGGGACTGAGTCTCCGCTAGACCAGCCCTACTAGAAATGCTAAAGAGTTCTGCAGGTTGAAAAGAAAGAACACCAGACAATTGACTGAAGTCACAAGAAGAAATAAAGATCTCTGGTAAAGATAATGACACGAGTAGATATAAACACCAGAACTATTGTATATTTGGTTTGTAATTCTACCTTTTACTTCCTACAAAACCTAAAAAGCAAATGCTTAAAATGTAATGAGAAATCAATGGTTTTGGACTTACAAGGTATAAATATGTAATATGTGACAAGAATGACATAAAGGTGGGGAGATGGAGGGTTATAAGAACATAGCTTATGAATTGCTTTATGAAGCTATTGAAGTTAAGTTGGTATCAAAGCAAACAAGATTGTTATAGATTTAGGATGTTAATTTAAGCCCCATGATAACCACAAAATTATATCAGAGAATATGCAAATTCATAGAAACAGAAAATAGAGTACAGGTAACCAGGGATGGGGGGGCAGGAACAGTGGGGAGTTAAAGCAAAATGAGTATAGGATTTCTGTTTGGGGTGAAGGGAAGGTTCTAGTAATGGATAATAGTGAGGGTACTGCAACATTATCCCATTGAATGGTATGCTTAAGGAGAGGATGTGATGGGAAGATTTATGTTGTATGTTTCCACAATAAAATAAAATTAAGAAGAGCAACTAAAGAGACAGTAGCAGTTTGGCATTATTTATGAATTCCAAAAATAGATATTGGATTATGTTTGTAAACTGGTCTGTTCCTCTGGGCGTGATTAAATTATGATTAGGGCTTTGATTGGGCCACATCAGTAGGGCGTTGAGCACTTTACCCCTTGGTGGGTGTGGAATCAAAGATAAAAGACATGGCAAAGAACAGAGTTGGAGTTTTTGAGTTGGAGTTCTGATGCGGAGTTTTAATGCTGGAGCCCAGGGAAGTAAGTCCACAGAGGAGCCCGGTCATGAGGAAGAAGGGAAGGCTCCAGGAAAAGAGAAGAGCCATTTACTTGATAGTCTACAGCTGGCCTTGTGGAGTGAACCCAGCATGAGCCCAAAGACAGGCAAGCCCCTTTAAGAGAGGAACCCAGGAAGCCTGAACCCTGGCAGACGTGGGCAGCCATCTTGCTCCAACACATAGCAATAGACTTTGGTGAGGGAAGTAACTTATGCTTTATGGCCTAGTAACTGTGAGCTTCTACACCAAATAAATACCCTTTATAAAGACTAACAGATTTCTGGTATTTTGCATCAGCATGCCTTTAGCTGACTAATAGAGAGACAATGATCATTAAAGGCAATACATGATCCTCGATGGGATCTCACAAGGGGGGAAAGAAGGCTCAAAAGGACATTATTGGGGCATATGAAAAAATTGGAATATAAGCTATCAGCTTTATATCAATGTCAAATTTCTTTAACTTGATAACTGTATTTAAGGTGGTTATGTAAGTGAATATTCTTGTTCCGTGGAAATGTACATGGCAATATTAAGCATTCAAAGAGCATGATGTATACAATCTACAACTCAGGTGTTCAGAAAATGGATTGATAAGTAGACAAGATAGTGAAGATTATGGATTGATGGAGAAAGAGAGAGAATGATATAGCAAATGTGGTAAAATGTTAAAATTGGTGGGTCTGGATATCCAGGTGTTAAGGGTATATTGGAGTTCTCTGCATGGGGTTTGTATTATTTTTGTAACTCTCCTGTAAGTTTTAAAGCATTTCAAAATTAAAAACAAAACAAAACAATACCTTATCAACTCTTGAAACACTTGCTCTAATTTTTTTACACTCATTTTCCCTTTTTCATTTCACCATACTACATTCAATTTTCTTTTAAATATGGTAAGAACAATCAAATATAAAATACCAATCTGAACACTTTGACTATTAAACCTTTATTATACAAAAAAAAAAAAAAAATTCCCTACAAAGTTAAAAGAGGAATAGGAAATAACGTGACAGGGTAAGCCACACAAACAGTTGTAATTTGAATCATTACCTATACCAGATTCTCACTGCGAAATCTCCTTAGTAGAAATCTACAGCTCAGATAAAAGTCCGTATGTTTTAATGATTGTGGTTTTGAACCTAATTAAAAACGTTTGTTAACACATGTTTAATCATAATATTTTAAATGATTGTGTCAAATAACTCACAAAACATACAGCTGGGAGATATAACTTCTGTAATTTACTTTATAACAATGTTATAAGGCTCTGGCCTTTTAGCCCTTGCTGATTTCCTCCACCACCCATAAGAATGAGAGGCCCTCTTGAAAGTCAGCTTCAATCACCACCACCCTATTACTTTTATTCTAGCCAATAAATCTCTTGACAAATGCTTTCTTTCTCACTTTACTCCTTTATATAACAAAAGTACCCCATTTTCATTATCCCTGTACCTCAAAAAACCTCCATTTATTATTTTTTGCAATTTCTCTCTAATGCATCAGCCTCCCTACCTCTCTTTTTCTCTCTCTTACACACACACACACACACACACACACACACACACACACAGAGTGTTATTCCCAATAATATGATTTATTACCAACAATATGGTTAAAAGAGAGCCTACCCATTCTGGCCATTTCACTTTTTCTGGGCTGGGAGGGGCTTGGGCATGGACTAAGACCTCAGGCAGGACTGTGTAGCAGAGTGAGCCTGAAGGAGAACTAAAGAAGAAAGCCCACAGGTCTGAAATACCAACAGGTCAGGCATAATTCACAATAAGAGAAGCCTCTGGAGGGAGCCAGGGCAATCTAGCTCTAAATCAACCCTCTATGGAGAGACACTGAAGGCTCATCCAAATAGGTAGGAACCAGAACAGTTTGTTAGGAATGTTAGGAATGTCTAACAGGTACCCAAAACTGAGAGGAAAGTGTATTCTGCCTCTGTGTTTCTGTACCAGGCACAATTATGTTTGTTAAACATTTGTCAAATGAATGGGTTTATCTCAGGGCACCCAAAGTAGTTCAACTGCTTAAAATTAGAAGAAAAGGAAAATCTTCAGAGTACTAATTTGCTGAGAATTAAATATTAACATCCGCTGAGTAGGTATGCCTGCCGCTGTTTTGGTTTTTTTTTTTTTTTAGAGCTGCCCAACCGCCTGAAATGGGTTCTTAATTTCTTTGCTCCGTTTTCTAGAGGGCAAACATAATTAAATATGCAGGCTGGAGGAAGACAAGAATAGTGAAGAACTGCACAGATGATCACATGACTGCATAGTTTGGTGTGTGGGCCTCCTTCCCTGCCCCAGCTAACCCCCATGCAACTGGATCATATGGACTGGAGAAAATTAGAAGATGAGGGGGAGGAGACGGCTGGGACTGTACTAAGAGGTAGTCTGCTGAGGCGGGAGGGACTTCACATACTTTGGATTTTTATACAAGAGACTCGCTTGAGTCACAAAACTAAAGGGTATATAATCTGACATTTAAAAATGCTGAAATATAAAGTGCAAAATTAGAAAACTAAGTGATATCTATAATTGTTTACTCCTAATTTGTACTCTTGTATTCGTTTGATATACACGTCTTCCCAAATATATATATTTTTAAACTAAATTAGAATTGAATAATGATTATAAGATACCTCAAACTTAAAATTCATTTCAAATTATGTTGGAAGCAATGATTATTTTAAGAAAAACTCCCCAAATTCCTGGTTCTTTATTAAAAACAGTATTTTGAATTTTGCTTATCCTTTAGAGAACATGTAAAACTTAAATTATATTTTAATGATCATGGGAAAGAAAAAGTGTACTTCTAGCACTAGTTTTTCAGGCCAGATCTGCCGCAATGTATTTTTAACACAGACCATTGTTTACATGTGTTTTTTTAAATTACAATGAAACTTCACTAAGTCAAATTTACTACCAGCTTAAGGGTTTAAATGATAGAATAAGCTTATAAAATGAAATTATTATATAATATCAATAAAACCTGTTTTAATAAAACTATAGTTTTAAATTTTCACATTATTTATTTGTAAATAGATGTTGCTAAAGTGAGGTCAGTACTTTATGATAATAGAGCAATAACAAAATAATCCAGGAGCTGATGTGGCTCAGTGGTTAAGTGCCGGCTTCCCACATATGAGGTCCTGGGTTCAATCCCTGGCCCCGGTACCTCAAAAAAAAAAAAAAAATCCTATAAATTAACCATACACACACACACACACAAACACACACAAACACTAGATGATAAACTTTCCACTTCAAATCAGTGAAAAAAAGTAGAAGAATTACTAAATTCTTGGAAAACAATAAAATCAAATCCATGTTGAACAATCCCCAAATTTTCAGGTAAAGATTTAAACATATTTATTTTTTAAAGTACAAGAAAAAAGTATGAGTGGAAATTTATCTGCCAGTAGTATGGGAGCAACTTCTTGTTTAAAAGCAAAGAAAGAATACATTTTAAAAATTCCATAGGATAAAAAAATATCATATATAATGCAAAAAGGCCAACAAACTAGTTACAAACATTGCAAACATGTCCAACAAAACAAAGAGGTCAGACCAGTAAAAACTAATGAGCCCTTTATCCAACAAGACGATATTAAAACAGAAAAAAAAGGCAAAGGACATGAATGGACAACTCACCAAAACAATACAAATAACCAAAAAATATGGTTTACCACAAAAAAATGCATATTTTAAAAGAAGATGTCATTTTTTTGCCTATCTACCCATTTAGAAAATATTTTAAAATACTGATACTCAATATAATTGAATGTTCAGGAAAATGGACATTCTTCCACATTCATGATAGGAACATAAATTGGCATAATCTTTTGGGTAGACAATTAGGAAATTGGCCAAAAAGTCGTAAAAATGCATATACCTTTAGCCTAGCTACTTCCTTAGAATAAATTCCCAGGGTGAATAAGGTTTATTTATAATATTTAAAAAATGAATTTCAACGTAAAACACTATAGGACTTATTACTTACAGAGCTTTACAACTTAATGTTATATAATACTATATTATCAAATGTTAATGATATGCAAAATAGTCACAATGAATTAAGTGGAAAAATCCAAAGCAATATGTTTAATTTCATGTCATATGTAATACATTTCATAAACATACACAATTAGAAGAATATACACTGTAATCCTATATTCATCATCAGAGATTAGTTCAGGAAAATGCAATTTACAGTATTTTAGTCAATGAGAGACAAATAGAGGTTTGCAAGGAAGACTTCTGGTAATGGCTGTCTCCCTTAGCAGATAAATCTGGATAAAAAGTATACAGAAATTCTTTCAACTACTCTTGAGACTTTTTTGTACGTTTACAATTATAACAAAATGAAAACTTCCAAAAACCTTTAACTGGCTTAATGACAAGGCTCTTGATTGGCTTGATGCAAAAGCACGCAGCCCTGATTGACACTGGAAGCCATCCACAACCTCAAGAGGAACCAGCTTTAGGATGAAGCCCACATTGTGGGCTTTTGAGCAGAAAGAACCTGGGTAATTGAAGATATTGTCTCACTGTGAAGTCAAACCAATCCTGAAGCCCACCTCTCTGGACTTCTGGCTTTTGAGCCAAAAATTATCCTTATTTAAATCAATTTTTTGTAGTATTAATTTTTATAAGAAAAAAAATCTTTTAAGGAGGTTGGAGGGATTGAACCCATGACCTCGTATATGGAAAGCAGGTGCTCAACCACTGAGCTACACCCACTCCTATAATTTTAAACTTACCAAAAAGTCTCAAAAATAGTCTAAAGAACTCCTGGATATCCTTTACCTAGATTCATCAGTTAACACACACACACACATACACACACACACACACACACACTCCTCTTTAGAAACCATGTAAGAGTAAATTATACACATCACTCCCCTCTCTTTTCCAAATTTATGTAAAATCTTATATGACCTCAGGATAATTATCAAAAGCAGGAAATTTAACATAAATACAATCTAATCCACAGAATATATTCAAATTTCACCAGCTGTCCTGAAAAATATCTTTTCAGCTCTTTTTCCTAGCTCAGGATCCAATCCAGGATCATAAACTACATTCCATTGTCATGTCTCTTTAGTTTCCTTTCATCTAGAACAGTTCCTCAGCCTTTCTTTGTCTTTCATGACAATGACACTTTGAAAAGTCCAGGCCTGTTATTCTGTTCCTCAATTTGGGTTTTTGTCCCCTGCGTCCTCAGGTTATCATATCAGGCAAGAATACCTCAGAAGGGATACTGGGTCCTATCAGGAGGCACCTGTTGCTGGTTTGTCTCAATACTGCTGGTGGAAACTTTGATCACTGTGGTGGACAGACTGTAAGGTGGACCCCTTGATCCTCACCTCCTAGCATCCATGTCCTAGTGTGATCCCCTCCCCTCAAGTGTAGGTGGGACCTCGGACTTGCATCTAACTAAGAGAATACAAAAAAGGTGATGAGATGCTCGTGATTACCAATCCGTGATTATGTTACATAAGGCTGTAGCGTCCATCTTGCTAGAGTCTGTCTCTCTTTTGCTGGCTGAGAGAAAGTAAATGGCTATGTTGGAACCCTTATGTGGCAAGCAAACACGGAAAGCCTCTAGGAGCCAATAGTGGCCTCTAGGTAATAGCCAGCAAGAAAAATGAAGCTTAGTCCTAAAACCACATGGAACTGAATGCCACCAACAAGCACATGAGCAGGGAAGTGGATACTTCCCCAGTCGAGTCTCCAAATAACACAGCCTTGGCTGACACCTTGCTTATGAGACTCTAAGCAGAGGATGAGCTAAGCCATGCCTAGACTCCCAACACAGAGAACTATAAAATAATACATGTGTAATGGGTGTGATTGTTTTAAGCTTCTAAAGTTTGTTAATATTGTTATGCAGCAATAGAAAACTAATACAACAGACCTGGAGCAGTCACTGTTGCTAAGATTTCCACTGCAGATGCAAGAAAAAGAAGGTCTTCGTACTTTCTGTCTGTCTGGTTGTAATAGCCAAGATTGAATGGGGGAATACAGGAAATTCTAAAAACATGGGGAGGGGGAAATAATCTTTGCAATTCAGAAATACACTTGTAAACAGCAAATAGGGAGGGAAGGAGGGAAGGAGAGAAAACTAAAACAATAACTTATGGTGGTTCTGCCAGATTTCTCCGGTGTACTACTTTTTCCTTTTAAATCAATGAGTAATTTGTGCAGGG
>JAQZBX010071525.1:0-15223 GCA_029593785.1 Cabassous unicinctus | reverse complement strand
TAGTCCTCAGTGCAGATCTATTAAACTGGCTGATTCCACAGTCTCTCAGGCCAAGCCTCTCTATACCAGGGAAGTTAGGTAAATCAGGCTTCCTGATCAGATTCATCTGTCCCCTCAGCCTGGTGCCACTTCAAGCTGGCTGGTGTGCTCCCCAAATCTCTAAGTGGGTCTGGGCAACCAAACCCACAGAAAGGAAATCCCTCTCCACCATTTGTCAGAATCCTCCCACTCTTGGAGAATGCTCCTTCTTGCTGAGTGGCCACAGGGAGTTGGGGCTCACCCTGGTCCCCTGCCCTGAGGGTGGGGCTTAGCCATCCATGTTTTCCAGGAACATGGCTTAAAACTCATGGTTTTATTCTGAGCAACCTATCTCCTTGTCCAGCTCCTTCCAGATTGATGGCTCAACGTCTCCCACTCTGTGGCTCCCAGAAGAGCTCACTTGGGAAATATCCTGTCCCAAATCAGTTGTCTTTTGTGAGACAGATGGTGAGCATCCACTTAAACCAATGCCATCTTTCCTTCCTCTGCATTATTTTCCTCTTAATTGTATTTGGTTATTTTGTTGGCTTCAATTTTGTAGAAGTTTTAGATCACAAAAAGGTTACAACTGTGGCAGGGGAGGATCATTGGTGTGGGGTATCAGAGATGATGCACTTCTCTTTGGAGTTATTCAAGGCTTCTTTTGAGCCGGAGAGTTTCAAATGGGACCTTGTGACTAGGTTCTTGGTGTGCTTTTAGGCTGTAATGGTTACAGCTTTGTTCTCTAGCAGCTACTTCCCTTCAAGGAGATTCTGATGTGGGTCTCCTAAGTTCTTGCCAGCAGCCTTCCCTTGTTTCCTATACAGTACTTAGCTGCCTCAGAGGGGAAGTGAGAGTGAAAGCTTCAATAGCCATTTTATCACAGCTGCTTATAAAGGAAATTAGGTGATCATTAAAGTTCCTTATTACAGAGGAGGGTGTTACAAACAGGTCTTGCAATGCAGGAAACAGATATACATTGATTAATATGGTATGCTCATCTATACAGATAAACTATAGCTACTGAAATAAAAGTAGTTTATAACTAATGTTGCTTAACTGCAAAGTTATAGGATGTGGTCTCTTTTCTCAGAAAGCCCCTGCAGTCCATTGATTTGTCTTCTGAAAAGTCCTTACCATTTCTCAGAAAGGGGTCACTTCCAGCAATGCCCTATATAGGTGGCTATTTTATTTTACTTAACATTCTAATTTCATACGCTCTGTACATGTATTAAGGGAAAATATTATAAAAAGTTAACTGAGACTTTCTTATAAATTCTGATTTTCTTTGTTTTTTAAAAGTTGGACCATAATAGTAGTTCACTTCTATCATGCTCTCTTTCTGTCACTCTCCCACTCCCTTTGTCTTTAAACGAATGTAATAGGTACCTATAAACTCTCCACCCAAAAGAAAAAGTAGATTTTTCATGTTAAATATCAACAATTACAATTTCAAAGACATATGCTATCCAATCCCTATGTTTAATTTTTGTCATTTCTGCCCCATTCCACTTTCTATTTCTTCTGCATTACTTATCAATTTCTGTTTATAATATCCTCTGCAGTTGTAAATGCCAAATGTTTTTGTCCTTGTATTATTTTCCTCACTGTCAGCAAAGAATGAAGTTGGAATGCTAGGATTTAAATTGAAATTTCCTGTGCTCTTAGTATGCCTAGAAATCACTTGAAACATTTATTGCAATGTACACTCAGGTACCCAATCCCAGTGATTCTGATTCAATAAGTCTGGGAAGGGCAGAGATATTTGCATTTCTAATAGACTACAAGGTTATGCCAATGTTACAGACCAATTAAGTAGCAATAATAGATACCTTACATAGGCCAGATGATTGTTAATTCTGTAATTTTTCATACTTATTCCACTAATTTTAACATTTTTCCTTTTGCTTGATTTTCTTGAAGCTGTGATGATCAGACATATTTTATGCTGAGCTATGACTCAATCTCTTCTCAAATAATCTAACTTAGTTCTTCCATAATTTTTCTGGGTAATCTTTAAAGAGAGGCTGTAGGGTAAATGAAGACAGAAGGTCTTTTCTGTGAACTGAGGCCCTGGAATAAGGATGCATTGGTCTCACCAGCCACCTGACCCTCATAATCAGCAGGTTTGGATGTAAGCATTGATGGGATACCTGTGATCAGGAGGTCTGGTAATTGTTAACTAGTAAGCCTTGTGTCCCACTGTTTGTAACCTTATAAAAGATGACCTTGTTTGTTAGGCAGTGTGGAGCAGGTTGTGGAGTACCCCAGACCACCACTGGTTTCTGTAAATGATAAGGGTGGAGATTCCCCTGGCCTGCCACCCCTAGGTTCTGTGTATGAGTACATAATAAAGGCATGACCCCATTGCTGGGCTCCTGTGTGGTTTCTCTGGAATATCTAATTAGTTGTTGGGCTTGATTACCTGCATTATAGTAGGCATAGAGGGAAGGCCAGGATCTCTATGTGCATCACAGAGTACAAGGTACAGGAACTACTAGAGCTACACTGAATCTTATTTGCTTATTGATTGTCTGAATTAATAATTCCTTCAATCTAAGAAGCAATCAGTGTTAAGATGTGTCCTTATTGTACATGTCAGAAAGAAAGAAAACTGCCACTAATTAAACTATACCATAATGCTAAGAAACAACTAATTGCAAGATATATACCTTTTTCAGAAATGTTAAAATGAGAATTGTACTAGTACTAAATTTAGGTATATTTTTGTCCACTCTTTTATTTTAATGCTACTGTCATTTTATTTTATTTACCAAGTGAAAATAGCATAGAGATTAGAGCTTTGAACTGCATTTTTAAACCTAAATAATAATTGCATTTGTCTCTTCACAGAGTAGCTCAATACATTGGACTGATTGTGTCAGAGAAAAACATCTTCCCCCTTCTTCCAGATTCCATAAAGTTGCTACTTTCCTGTAAATATTTTTAGATTCCTTCCTTATCTTTTCATTCTCTCCATAAAGACTGAGTGAATTATCTGATTGTAGAGTTTCGGAGATCTAGACATGAAAAGTTCAGCATCTCCAATTCTATCCTTTTTTCTAATGCTAACTAACATGCACTTTCTAGTGTGCTTCCTTCTCCATGCTCTTCATTTCCTAATTGTAAAAGTCTCATTTGGGGAGGTTTGAGATTGTGTAATTCTGCCCATGAGTAGATTGGTAAAAGTAAATTTGCCATTCATTTTTAAAAAATCCATTCCTGGTATAAATACGAAGTCAACCCTGCAATCTAGTTTTAGTGTGTGTGTGATTTTTCTATATTCCATCATTTCAATTCCAGTTAACTACCCCAAATTCTGAGTTAATTATTTCATTATTTAACTTATAGCTTAGCTTTAACTTATCAATATGTATACAATAATATGACTTCACACTTTAGAAGTGTTCACAATGTTTTCTTTGTAGGGTTATTTATCAGCATACTTTGTTTATGTTTGGATTTTATTTTGGTGTGTTTTGCTAAGATTGATGTGTTCTGTGTGTTTGTTTTGGTTCTATCTGCATTTCAGAATTTTATCTTATTTTCAAATATTTTATTAAATTTGATTATTTTAAATTTACATGCTTGAATTTGTCACCACTCAGCTTTATGATTTGTGGCTTTTGTCCATCACATCCCATTTTAATTTCATCCTTTTCAGTTTTGAGAAATGCAATTATCCTAAGAATTTTGCCAATTATTTTTAAATTTATTTCTTTGTTTTTAGTAAATACTATTAAGCTTGTTCAACTTATTTTTCATATCACTGTTTTGCATACTCATTACAATATTTTTTGAAATTTCAAATACATATATATATACATGTTTCATTTATGTAATTTACATTTTATCCCTAAATTTTTATAAGGTGTTATTTTTCAGTACATTTTATACTTCCTTTAAAATAGTTTTTGTAGGGATAATATTTGAAGATATTTTACACTCATGAATATTAATCACAGCCACAGGACAGCAGGGCTTATCAATCTTTGCTTTTCCTTTAGGGTAAAATTAAGGGAATGTAAGTACACCATAGATTACAGGTTATTATATGAGAGAGGTGTGGGGAGCAGTTTGCACAGGTTATCAGTTCTTCTGATGACTTATTCTTTGGATCACACAGTTTAGCACCATATATGGGAGTCCTTATTATCACTTAATAGTAGCACAACTTGTTTTAGCTGAGCCTGCAATTATTCATCTTAGCAAGTCCTGGGCTTAAGCAGAGCATGTCCTGGTTAGCCTTAGCTGTGATTTATTAACCTAGTAGAAGTGTGGATAGAACCATGACTGTGATTTCTCTGTAACAGCAGGTCCAGTTTTTAAGTGGAACAAATGACAGTTTACCATGTCTGTGAATTCTTAGTCATAGCAAATGCTGGTTCATAATAGCATCTCCACTTTAGCTATGCTTTGATTTTTAACCCCAGTAGATAGTATTTTTCACCTACTCAAAGGACAATACTTAAAATATCTGTCAGTATCAAGTTTTGGACAAGCAGATCTTTAGAGTTTTTTTTTTAATGCATCACCAGTGGTAATGTAAATTATTAGACTCTGAAAAAGTTGTTATTTTATGAAGCTGCATTTCAAATATCTCAAAATGCAGCAATTCTATTCTAAAGTGTATACAAAAGAGAAATTCTCCCATGTGTATACCAGGAAATATGCAAGAGAATGGACAAAAGTTACTGTTCCCAGAGCAAAAACCTGGTTTGGAAAAAGGACAATATCCTTTAACAGGAGAGTGGATGAAATCAACTATGGTATATCACAGCATGGAATAGTTCACAAAATAAAACAAATTACAACAATATTCAAAAGCATGGCTCCATCCTAGCAATATAATATTCATAGGGACAAAGTAGTTCAAAAGACTGCTTAGATCATGGTTATATTTCATAAAATGAAAATATCAATATATAGAGATATATATTGATAAAATAAAACCATATAAAAGTAAGTATTAGAATAACCAACTCAGAATTTACATTGGTTGTTTTGAATTTAAGTGTTAGAAAGATAAGATACAGGAAAATCACACATACACTAAAATGTAGATTCAAAGATGAAACTTATATTTACAACAAAAATGGA
This sequence comes from Cabassous unicinctus, assembly GCA_029593785.1. Lineage (NCBI taxonomy): Eukaryota > Metazoa > Chordata > Mammalia > Cingulata > Chlamyphoridae > Cabassous > Cabassous unicinctus. The sequence continues at coordinate 10,105 of JAQZBX010071525.1, read as the reverse complement.
ATTCTTAACAATGAATTTTAAATTTGCATTTACCCATTCAGCCACAGGCAGACTTGTAAAACCTCAGACCTCCCGAAATGATGCTGATGTGTCTATGAAATGCAGACTATGAGAGGGAAGCACTCTAGAAAATATGCATTAAATTGGCAGCTGGTTTATTAGAAAAGGGTGGATTGGGAGACACTGAAATTTTCATGTCCAGATCCTCTCTTAAATTTACAACCGGGTAATTCACTCAACCTCTATGGAGAAGGCTAAATGATGAGACATGATACTAAAAGTATTTATGGAAAATGGTACCTAATAGAAACTGGAGGAGTGGGAAAGATGATTTTCCAACTTACAAAATCAATTCAATGTATTAACTACCATGGGAAAGGAAAAACATCATATTGATAGGCTAAAAAATTTAAGCTCTAAGTTCAATGCTATTTTCAGGAGGTAAATAATATGCTAAAGCTGAAATAAGGGGGTGGACAAAGATATACCTGACTTTAACCAATCAGAGATGAATATTTTTTCTCATTTTAATATATCTGAAATAAATATAGATTGTGTCTTAAAATTAGTTATTTCTTACCTTATTGGAATAGTTAATTAAACAGCAATTTTCTTTTTGAGAGATATATAAAATAATGACATAGCTTACAATAACTGTCTCCTTAGATTGAAAGAATTATGATTTAAATCAAAAGAACTTCAGTGCAACCCGAATAATATATTGGATTAGACTTCTTTTGAAATTATCCACAATAATTCTGGCAAAAACAAATTAGGTTATTTCAAAGGAAAGGAGTCATAATCCAAAACAAAACATGTCTGCTCATCATAGCCACAAGGAAATTAATTGAAAGGAAAAAATATTAATATTAGTGGGATATAAATGAGAGAAAATTACAGAATACAGGATTATCTGGCTGACCTATATTTTCTACTACAGCTTCTCAAAGAAACCTCTTAGAAATGCAAATTACCTTGGCCCACTGCAGGCATATTGAATCAGAAGGTGAGCTATCTAAAGTACATGATAATGAATTCCTTACATGACTTTAGACCTGCTTAGTGAAACAAAGTTAACAGCAATTTAAATTCTAGTACTCCAACTTCACTCCTTGCAGTCAGAGAGTTAAGTAATGCAAGGACAGAAAGGTTTGAGATTATGACTGGGAACGTTTCAAAGACAGAAAAGAGTGGGATGAAACATGGAAAAGAAAAATCAGGGTGTGCATGGGGCAGAAATGAGAGAAATTAAACACAGGGATTGGATATTCTATGCCTCTGTATTTGGAGTTGTTGAAAATCAAACAATGTCAAGAACCTAGTTTGTGTTTTGCGTGGAGAACTCACAGGTGTCTCATACAATATCCAAAGAAATAGATTGTGAGCAGAGAAATAAAGAGGGATGGTCATGATGGAATTGTGTAGCTAGTACATAATTGAACCAAAGATGGCCCCTGTGTTGGTATTGAGTGTTGTTCAGTACTACACAGTAGCCTGGGGCAGTTTATCCCCAACAATTAACCCACCTCAATGCAAAATTCAAATCCTTACAAGTCCAATTGTTTTAAAAATAGCCCGAATAAATGTCTCTTTTCCATTTAGAGCTGATCTGTTTTGCATACTCTGCAAAACTACATCCAATATCTGCTAGTTGTATAAATTCTGTGCATTGGAGATCTCTGACCCTGAGAAACACTGCCATGCTGATTCTCAGACATTGCTTTGAGTGCTAAGCCTCCCTTCCCATTGCCCTCTTCCCCTTCTGATGGTCTCTTGCAGCATCTAGAAGGTCCAGTGTTGGAAACAGTTGCCCCTCCCTTGCAGCCTGTTCAAGTGCCACTCAATAAATTCTGAGTGTTAGTGTCATCAAATGGTCAAATGCCTTAATTGGCTCTGAAAACCTCAAAGGTGAATGCACAATAGTCACAAATTGAGGTCCAATTAAAAGAGAAAATAACAAATCATAAAAAGTCCCTGTCAACTTTTTAATAATGGTTTTCTCTAAAAATGCACATAGATCAGTAGAAAATTAGGAAATGAGGTATATTTGGAAAAGGAGAATTTGGCAGAAGATATTGTAACAATTCAGGGCAAATGCATTAAAGTGAAAAAAAAGCTAGGTATTTATTCTGCTTTCCCCTCCTTTTAATCATGTGTAATGCTGTAAGAAACTGTATTTGTAAATAGTTTAAAGGACAATGGAAACATGAGAATTAATTTATAATGCACATATACTTGGAAAACAAAACTTTAACACCTGGTGTTGTATTCCACACACAGAAACCAAAATTGCACAAGTTGAGGATGATTATTGCCAAAACATAGAAATTGGGAAATGTGTAACAATATGATGTGAGAAATAAGTTGAAATCCCAAATGGAAAGTCTACATTGGTAAAGGACATTTCATTATGCACATATAAAATGTTAAGAGAACAAAATCTGTTCCAAGAGATATGACCCAGCCAGCTTTGGGTAAGAAAGTGTGTAGTCATGACGCAGAGTCTTTTGAGTTCAAGGTTGGCATCTTCTGGGCCCTAGCACCTCTTCTGCAATATTCCAGGCCTGCTCTTCACAGTAAGGAACATGTTGCTCCATCAACTCTGTTTCAGACCAGGAAACAGAGATTGTGTGGGATTCAGAAGCCACCAGCAAGTGCCTTTTCATGCTCTTCTTGCTTTGTAAGCAGTTCTAAAGGTAGGATTAGAGTGGAAGGGGACATTAACTCTAGAAGAAAATTTCTAGATAAGGCAAGCCCTGATGGTATTAACCTAAAAATTCAATGACCTTGGACCAAATTATCCAAAGTTGAGCTTGGATTGGTGGTTGATTGGATTCCAGGGTTAAAGCAAAAGTATTAGGGTGTCTGGGGAAAGAAAGCTATTTTGGTTGAAAACCTCGGTGGTATAGAAGGAAACCCAGGTCTCCGAGCAAGCAAATGGTTGAGGGGTGCATAAAGTTCTATTTGAGATGTGACTAAGGTCCTGGCAGTGGTACTTGCCCTATTCTTAATTTTTTCTTTCACTGTCCCAGTTTTGTCTCTTACAGTTGAATTACTGTAGTCAAAAGCCCTCAGAATGTGTTTGCAAATGTGTAACTACATGAAGCTAAGGTCTCAGGCTCCAGAAGCAGACTGGGTTAAAGAGAAATTACATCACTTTCTTCATGAGTGACCCTCAGCACTAGGCTTCATTGTATTGTCTTTTTAATGGAACACAAATTAGCTATCATTTCACAAAGTCATTTTTATGAATACATTTGATGATAAAAATTAATGCTTAGATAATAATGACTATTTTCACAATTTTTTATATTATCTTGGATGGAAACATAACCTTAATGGAAGGACTGTAAAATGGATCCTTTTTAGGAACATTTTTACTTCATGTGGATTTTTTTTATTCTCATACCATGTCCATAGTGAAATTGCATTGTAATATATACTTCTTCATCTTTGTCAAACTTTCCTTTGACAAAAGCATCCATGGATAAAATTATAGACTTCTGAGACTTGAAGGAAAATGATGGTCTAGAAAGATATGTGCTTCCCTCCTTTTTTTCCCAGAAAAATAGCTAAGGGACAGACAGAAACAGCCTGGGAAAACATTCTAGTGTTTAGGACACTAGTGGAAGGCTGGATACCACCAAAAAGATACAGGGGTAAAGGAAAATAATTTTTATGGAAAAACTGTCAGATAAACCTGCAACTGATGGAACCCTCCCCCACCCTATAGAAAATTTTGAATTCTCTGAACTTGGGCACATGGCTACAGACAAAGGGGACCACAGGGATGCACTGCACAAGAAAATGGGAGAAAGAAGGATGCAGCCTAATGCTGTCAGCTTTTGAACCATAAATTTGGTCTGTTGTGTCCCATAAACCCTTCCAGCTGGGGAGGGGCTGCACCATTGTTTACTTTGGGAGCTGGCATAGGACTAAAAACATCCAACCCTCTCAATCACCCTCCCAACTTACCAGGACTGGTTGTTGAAGATGCAGAGGTGAGTGGAATTATTTTTTAACTGGGAAAAGAAAGGGGACTGCCAGCAAAGTTTTGGGAACAACCTCTCAGAAACTTTGAATTACAAGGCTCTTATCCTCCAGGCAGTATCCTCTATCACATTGATCTTGTCTGCCTTACAGAGAACACACTCCAACCAGGATTTGAACTGAGAGGGCTGCCAAAGTGTGCTATCTGCTGGCCCACCAAGGATATGCAGTTGAGGAAATTAAAAATAAATAAGAAAAAAAGTAAATGAGAGAATTTTTTTTACTTTTATAGCCTCCTTCCCAAAGGTCCTTTGAAGAGGGTCAGCAACCGATTACTGGGTTCAGGGCAAGATTTGAGCAACTAAGAGAGACTATCCTAAAGAACCAGAGAGATTAAACTAAGAATCAAAGAATAATAACACACAGCCCTCTACATTAAAACCTTATGAAAGAGAGATAAATTGAGCATCAGAAAGACCTTATCATCATAACCAGATGGATGCCTAGACATAAAATGAAAATTACAAACCATGCCAAAAAAATGGAAGAAATGGCCCAGGCAAAGGTATATATCAAAGCCCAGGTGAGATATAGCATTTGAGTCAACTGAGATTCATACAAATATCAAAAATCAAGTTAATGAATTGAATAACAATATGACTAAACAGATCAAAGACATCAAGAAGACACTGAGCAAGCACAAAAAAGAATTTGAAAACCTGAATAGAAAAATAACAGAGTTCATGGGAATGAAAGACATAAGAATGAATGGACCACAAAGCCAGTACCCAGCTGTTTTGAGTGATTCCATGTTATGAAACATTGCTTCTTATAATCCTTACATCTCTGAGTTTCTTTTACTTATTGAGATATCAACCCATGACATTTACAAATATTACACATACACTTGATGACATAGAATTAGAACCTAGAATGTTCCCAATTGTGTAGGTTGGGAGAGTGGGGAGGCACTTGGAGGTAAAATGACAAGACTAGGGTGACAAAACTGATAAAAAGTAGTAATCAGGTTTGAATCCAGCTCTGTCTTTTCATGCCAGGAATTCTGTGTGAACCCAGCCCTTCTCAGGGAGGCATATGCTGGTGAAACTATGTACAGTTTACAGGATGACATGATTGAGGAGGTTGAAAAGAAAGCAGTCCTGAGGGGAAATCATGAATGTCCTATCAATTGAGGTTTCTCAGGTAAGTTTGGTGACCTCAATTCCGTGGAGACACAGGACAACAGAACTTGGAAACTTGGTAACCAGGCACAAAGATTCCACAGACAACTCACTTACTGAGAGATGCTTGAAAAAGAAAGATATTCTCATGCTGCATTCCTAGGTCCAGAAGTATTCAACCCAGGAATACAGGTAATAAGTTCTTTTTCCATTGATGTAGATGTGGGTCAATCCTCAACCAAGAAGCCACTGTTTGTTGGCAAGGAGGTTCCCAAAGGTAACATAGCATGGCTCAGCATCATCCAATTCAGGTCATGTCACCACTTTCATCCTACCTGGGCAGCCCCAAGTCTCCCCTCCATTCAGTGTATGGGGGGCATGAGGAACAATAGTATGTCATCAGGGTTTGGAAACATGGTGGGCCCTTTGGGTTCACATCTCAGGTCATGGGTGGCTGGTGGAAAGACAAGCAGTAGTGAGTTAGGCAATAGTCATTATAAATGTTAGACCTGGGACCCATTCAAAATGGGCTGGAGGTGGTTTCAGACAACATTCTGTTCCAGATCTGGGTCATATAAGAAATATTGAGTACTCACACTGCAGCAATTGCCAGCCAGCCTCTTGACACTTCCTGCCAGCTGCTGGGCACTGTGTTTACAAAGTTCCAAACCGGATATCAGTGAGGAGCATCTCAAGAGTACCTCTCAGCACTGCATGCACATAAGAGCATGTGGGGTGGTATCTCCACAACAGGGTCCTGAGACATCTGGGGAAGGCCAGAGGGCCTGGATCCTCCCTGAAACCTTCTTCTGGTGCCCTCCCGTTGATTCTCCATCTCTGTGACTGAGAGTCCCACTCACAAAGGCTTCTGAAATTCCATCCCTTACCCATGCCACCACTCTGGGAAGCCCTGTTCTTGACCAGTTGGAAAGTCCCTTCTCACACATTTGTAAAAATATCTGAAAAGAGATGTCACTGAAGCCAAGGATACCTTTGTATTTTGCTGTTTTCTTATTGTCACTCCCTGAACCCAGGTGTCCCCTGAATCAGTTAAATGGACTGCCCTTCACATCTTCTCTAAACCATACAGATCTTCACATCTCAAGGATGGTTTTGACTCTTAAGGAAAGGGGCTCATTTTATGACATAAAGGGTCTAACTTTATGACATGAGAGTGTGCAAAATGCACACTCACATAACACATCCCTTCACCTCTCCAGGCAAGGAATAGTGGCCTTATTAAGCTGAATAATAATCCATAAGGAAGGCTGCATATAGCAGCAGTTCAGGCTCTCTCTGCTCTCAGATTTTGTAGGGATTCCTTTCCGGGGCCATGTCTGCAGTGCTGCAGGAACATCTTACATGTGTTTTAATGACCTCTTTCCCCTCCCTGCTTGACAGGATGGATTTCCAGGAATGTGATGGCTGGGTCACACACATACATAGGGAAATTAAACAGCTTGAGACACAGAACTTCCAAAAGACTGCAGGAGTTCAGTTCTTTGCATCCCCGAGGCCTTGTGGTTAAAATTCTCTTTCATTCTGGCCAATCTGGTATGGGTAAAATGGCACAGCTTGGGTGCTTTGAATTGTAATTGTCCCATGAGAAGTGGAGCCCCACCAACCAGCCACTTGGGTTTGCTATTTTCTGAGCTTTCTGTTCAGGTACTTGACCCTGCATGGGTCTTTCTTCCACCTGAAATCTTCTGGCATTTATCCATTTGCTGGAGCAGGGATCATTATATGAATGAAAGCTGAGAGGAAGTTTCTAAGTCAGCTGGCCTCTCTCAAAAGTAGCTCTAGGCAGATCAGGAGCCTATCCAAAGATGGGAATTATGGATCAGTGACCTGGACCCTGCTGGAAAGAAGCACTTCCTAGAGCCAGGATCCACTTTGGGGTCAGACTCTCAGTCTCCATGTGACCTGATGGCAGGGGTTCTTCCTGAGGAGAGATGGGCTGCCTTAACTGTGAGCTACAAAGTTGAGTCACATGGGAGATTTCCAAGGGTTTGCTGTAGGGCTCCACAAAACTTTGTCCAATTGAAATCAAAATTAGTAAATGAGTCGCATGGGAGTGCCAGCTGTGTCACCTGAGAGCTCACTGCTCAGTACCCTTTCACCCTAGGAGTGGTCAGAGTAACCTAGATTCATGACCACTCATCCAAGCAGCTAGGATCCTTTGAGTCCAAAATGAAACTCACTTGCTCTCTCACCACTCATCACCATTACCCAACTTTATGTTCTTTTTCCTCCTAAAAGAGACAGCACCTGTGAATTCAAAACTATGAAGAAAACCTCAATGAACAGGGACATCCTGATTCAGGTAAATTGGTGACAAGGGCTGTGGTCAGGGAAGGCTGTGGAGCTACTGGTTTTACACTGAAAGTTTCTTTGAAAAAAATCCATTTGGGTCATGTATGGACCAAGAAGAAAAGGAATTTGTTTGGCCTCACACATCTGGGGAGCAGTGGAGGACAGTTGATCCTGATCATCATATGTGGTGGCAGGAGTTAGTTGTGCTTTTCTAGGAGGTGATGTTGAACCAGAAGATTTATCATGTCTTCTTATGTGGTAGATCCTCTTCCTGGGGCCTTATCTGCAATGACATATGCCCTGATGGTTATGAGAATTATGGAGAAATGAATAAATTATGCTGGCTCATGTAAAACAGGAAAACAAGAAGAAAATGTCAAAGTTCTGTGCTTCTGGCATCCTGTGTCCTATATGTCCAGCCAGAGCTGATACAGCTGGAGATCCTTTCTTGGGTGGACAAGATAAATTTCTCTGCAGCATGAACTTCCTGAGGGACTGTTTCAGATAGGAGCAACATTTGGCACTGCCTTGTGCAGAGATTATGGGGCAGAGACTCCAGGGGTTGAGGAAGAAAGAGCTTTTCAGCCAGGTTTCCAGAGACACTGCTTACCTCTCCCTCCATGTCTCTTCTGGCAGTGTTCCTGGCTAACCACTGTGAGAGCTGGTTAACTGAACCCTGGCAGTGGTGGTGAATGTGAGGTTACTTCAGCTTCTACAGGGCCAGACATTGAGAGAGTGGAGCCAGCTAGACCTCCAATTCCCCATGCTGCCAGGAGCAAGTCACTGCCCTCTTAGGCCTATGTCTCTTCATCTGGAAATTGAGTGATGACAAACTGATGAGCCTTCACAATGGAGAAGGGAGAGTTCAAAGGAGGACAAGAATGTCAGTGAGCTTTCCCATTGCTCCAAGTCAGAAAAGGTGCAGCAGAGAGCACCATAATAACAGGATGTATCCCTGATTTTTCATCAGTGCTCTTCTCACCTACAATGTACAGATCAGCCACCAGGCTGTAGAAGGCCAGACAGCTAAAACAAAGCACACACCCAGAAAGATTTTGAATTGGGATTCACATCCCCAATCAGAGCTCATGGATTGTGGCAGCAGCATTTCTGCCAGTCAAGGCAGGCATCCTGTACAAGGTCCCAGATCAGGCTTTGGGTCAACCGGGTGAGGGGAGGATGACCTCACTGATCTCATGCTCAACCCTGAATGCTGTTAGCTTTTATATAGGGTATTTATTTGGAGTAGAAGCTTACAGTAACAAGACACTAAAGAGTCCAACTCAAGGTACCATGAGAGGTACTTCCTCACTAAGAGTCTACTTCCACATATTGAAACAAGATGGTGGATGATGTCTGGGAGTGTTCAGCCTTCCTCTTTCCTCTTAAGGCTCCATGTCCCCAGCTTTTAATCTCAGGTCTAGGTTGGCATAAGGCTCATCTCTCTCCCCAAGGCTCATTTCTTTCCAGTTTCAGCTACTCTGGCATCTTCCCAAGGACAGTTGTAGACAATCAGGCTCATATCTCTTCTCAGGGCTTCTGCTTTGTCTAATGAGCCATCTATCTTCCTCTGCCATGTTCTTTTCTGTGTGAGTGTCTGCCCACCAAGGAGACAGGGACTCAATTACCCTCTTGACATGGCAGAATCAAAGCCCTAATCATAATTTAATCAAGTAAAAGTAACCTGTGAATTTAATAAAACCAAGGGTTTCAGGCCCATAGGAACCAGTTTACAAACATAATCAATATCTCTTTTTGTAATTCATAAATAATATCAAACTGCTACAGCCTCTCAGACATCAAGGGGACTCCATTTATTAGGCAACTAGAAGTGATATTTCAGTCATTGGGTTCATTGGGACTTGAAGGGGTACTAGGAGGGATGTGGTCAAGTTTCCATGGGGGTTGCACTGTCCATGGAACTTCATGAGGGCTTGGAGAGGGAGCAAATGAACTCTAGGGATTTGTGGGTGTGTGGCTGAAACTACAACATTGGGAATTTATTTTTGGCCAATCCAGCAGGGAATGGTTACTGGTTTAGGGTGTTAGATGTGTGGGGGAAGGCTTCTAGGGAGTATGTAAGTGTTCTTCCTGTCATAGTGCATTGTATCAGTGGGTGGGGACCCACACAATGAATTGGAATGTGTTGTACTCCCATCCTGGTATGTTCTCAAATAGAGGAGCAGGAGTATTTTGAGAGCATATGCAGTGCCTAATAGGGGAAGACAAGCCAGTATGTCAAGCCCTCAATGTTGTTGCAAGTAACTATGAATTATTTTCTTCAAGGGATGAAGCTTGGTGGATGTCATGGGTCCTGAGGGGAGGAGTAGGGAGGAATAGAATAGATGTAACTTGGAGCATTTTGGGGGCATTGGAATTGTTCTACATCACCTTGAAATGATGGCTACAGGCCATGATAAATTTCTTCAAAACTTATAAAAGTGTGTGTTCCAAAATGTAAACAATAATCTAAATCATTGGCCATGGTTAATAGCAATGCTTAAATATTTATACATCAATTGTAAAACAGCATATGATTCACTTGTAAAATGTTAATAATAGGGGAAAGGGGAAAGGGGGAGGATGTTGGGTATATGACCTAAAGCTTCTTTGAAGATAAA
>JAQZBX010071524.1:0-15224 GCA_029593785.1 Cabassous unicinctus | reverse complement strand
AAAAAAAAAAAAAAAAAGCCTGCGGGCCCAGCCCTGGAGCAGGCAGCAGCAGACCAGCTCCCTTCCAGAACACCAGCTTGACCTCCCAACAGAGGGGAGGCGTGTTGGATTTGGGGGAATCCTGAAGCTAAAGGTATATTTCCACCAACAATTCATGGACTATTATTCTGGAGAATCTAGGGTATACGAAAGAGGGGCAAAGAGGGGAGGAAGATGGGGAAAGAAACAGCAGAGATGGGAAAAGTGTTCAAGGGCCTTTTCAAGGCTCTGATTTCAGATTCTGCCTCTAGGAGATGAGGCAGGGGTTCCCCAGCTGCTTGTCCAGAGGTCTTTCCAGCAGCAGGGAGAAGAGGCAGGCAGGACAGCTATTTCAACTGCAAAGGGAAGTTTTACAGCAACAAGGGAAGAGCTCTTTAACAAAGATCCTCTTTAGAATGGTCCCAGAGACAGCCTGGGGAATTCTTAACCTACAATTCTTCTCTTCCTGGCCCTATCCTGGAAACAGAATCCCCAAGCCAAAAGGAAAGGAACAGGAAAATGCTGAATTCAGCCGGGTGCCCTCAGCCAGATGGATCTCTAAGCCACCCCCCTTCTTTTTCCCTTGCCACAGAATTTACCTGTACTTTATCACCCTGAAAGCTCTAAGTCTATTCCCAATTTCCCCTGCTTAAGCCTATTTTTGTTTTTCATGGACAAGGAGGGCACCTGATCAGCACCCACTCGACTTTAAAATCCCACCCTAATAGTGAAGACATTAGCTGGAGGGGTCAAAAAAGCACACCTCCTTGTAACCGCTGCTTTATGAGCAAGACTAAGGCCTTCGCCTTTCCTCATAGGATCTGTTTCTTCTTTTTTCCCTCTTCTCTAAAAATCAGCACGTTCTCTGTATCCTTTTCAAAGTGCCAGGCAAGCCAGGCAGTCACCTCCAGGAAGCAACAGCCTAAGGCAGTAAGGGCAGAAAGCTTGCTCAGGCCCCTTCCCTAGCACACTCCTTTGAGGGTTTGCACCCCGGGGGTCCTCACTGCCTGGCTTGTGGGTAGAGGCGACCTTGGATGTCTGTGCCTTTTTACCATTCTGAGTCTGTGGTGTTAAACTTCTGCACTTTTTAAATGTACTACCATGCATTCAGTCCTTTTTCTATTTTATAAGATCCTTTTCTCGTCAGAATTGCCACGTGGGTCAGGCCTACAGCCCGTTCAGCCAGGATTCTTTCCCCAATCAGAGAACACATTTTTAAGGAGAGCTCGGTTGGCTTCCCTGATGCTTAGTCAAAAGTTAGGGTCCCCCCCAAATAGCCTAGATGCCCTTAATGAGGCATTGTAACTTTGTTACTTAAATTTTAATATTTTTAGATTTTTTAACCTCTTGGCAGTAATAATTTTTAAAAGTTTATTTCAACTATGCAATTTTTTCTTGTATTAGTCCTAAACATAACTTTTTGAAGATGCGAACTCCCATATATCTAATTCGTGAATTTCCATGTTTGACAGGAGGGAATACCTGTTCACTTTAGCTAATCCCTTAAATCTTTCTGATTTGAGAGGTTTTGATTGTATTCTGTCTCTGCCATTACCCTTCTAGGCAAAATTTATTTTGTTTCTTTGTTGTTTTTGTTTCTTTCTTTCTTTGTTTTTGTTTTTCATTCATACCAGCCATACTCCACAGTATCATCCTAATTCGAAAACCGCATCCCTAACTCTGATCAAGTCATGAAGAAAATACTAACTTAGAACTTAAGTGCAAGAAAGACTTAACTTAACCACAGGAATATCACTGTCAACCATCTTCAAAATAAAGGAAATATTTTGAAACAAAATATATCTTACAAAACTCTCTATTGGGGTCTGGAATGCAGGATTAGGTTTTTGTTTTCTTCTCCTTTTATGGTTCCCTTTCCTAATGATGTTTTTTTTTTGGGGGGGCTAATATTAAAGTAAGAGGCTTGAGTTCTGAGAACATGCATCCCCACACGGAGAGCATCAGCTGTTCAGAACAGTCTCTGTGATTGGAGAAAGACAGAATTTCAGATCTGCTGTGGCTGTTACATGGGTGGCCAGTTCAAAGTGGTGATGTTTAGGGGAGAAATGGGCAGGAAACTGGGTGAAGGTGGGCAATTACAATATCTAGGATTCTATTTAAGAAGCCAGTCTTGGCTGCTTCTCTCAACATCCCAAACTTCCAAACAAAACCTACAGGCAGGCAGAGGTGGGAACCATCTATGCATCATGTATGGATGATTCCTAGAAAATCTTTCTGTCCACAAACAGTTCTCCATTCAGATGCTCCCAAGTCTAATTTGCATCATAAATGGTGCATCCTTTGAATTCCATATTGTCTTCTCTAGGTTTCTCATAAAATCCAAGTACTACTGGATTAATTTAATATCCCCAAATTATGGAAGAAGTAGGAACCAAAGGGGAGAGACCCTTTAAAAGAAGAAAAGGGCCCTGAAGAGGAGGCAGGCTGCTGAATACAAACTTGAAGTTGCAGTTGTGTTGGCTGGGGGAGTTTGTCAAGCTCAGGCCAGGAATCTAGCTCGACCGGCTTGTCCTCCTGACCTTCTGAATGCCTTGGGTCAACAGTTTCCCACTCTAGGAATGTCCTTTCCTTTTCCATCTTGGCTGATTCACACCTGGTCTAAACATGGCTGAGTCTGCCCAGAGCAGGGACTGGACAGAATCTGGACTTCTTAGCATCACTGAGGAGCCACAAAGTGCCCACCACCCAGAGACCAAACAATTCATGGAAGAAGACAGGGTCTGTCTGTTTATTCCCCCTGAAAGGATACAAAAGGACGAGCACTTCAACTAGCAGGAGGTAGTAAGGCAGATATATGAAGAACTTCTGAATAGAAAGAGGAGCAGATTATCACATTAGTAGCTCAGTTCCTCAGCTACCTTATATCCTACGTGAAAATAATAAGTAATCATCTCTTCTTAAGGTATTAGGTAAAGGTAAGAAGGAAGGTTGAAAAGTCCTCTGAGATTCCTGTCATCCCTGACTCAAGAGAAGGACTCCATTGCTGACCTAAGGAAACAGACAATTAGAAGAGATTTCCTTCCTTGATTCCTGGGGGTCTAGTGTCAGGGCTTCCAGTATTGCTGCTGCTAACTGATGAAAAGAGTGGTTCTTGGGAGCTTTGGCCAAGGGATGTCGCCAGAGGTCCCAGCCTCATGCACAAAACCAGCTGAGCACACCTGCACACTCTACTTGAGGACATCTCGCATTAAGCCTACTCTTTCGTTATATAATTGCCAGGGTTCCTGTGGGGCACATCAAAGTCCAGAGAAAGAGGCAGAGCATTCCCTGCCGATCCTCAGTGTTCAGTTGAGGCCAGCTGACCCAAGGACTATTTCTGTTTTGTTCTCAGATTCATTTATTAGTCAAGAGATCTAAGATACTGGGGAGGGAAGCGGATGTGGCTCAATCCGTAGGGCTCCCGTTTACCATATAGGAGGCCCCGGGCCTCCTGGTGAAGGCAAGCCAGCCTGCGTGGCGCGGTGAGCTGATGCAGCAAGACGACCCAACAAAGGGAAACAAGCAGACACAGAAAAACGCAAAAGCAAATGGACACAGCGAGCACAAGCAGCAAGGGGGTGATAAATAAATAAATAAAATCTTTTAAAAATAAATAAATAAATAAATAAGATACTGGGGAAGGGTCTTGGTTTATAATCTTAAAAGAAGTCAAGCTTCTGGCCAAGAAAAGGAGATGGCAACTGGCCCAATATTAATGAAAGGTATTTTTTTGTTCATGAAATGTGAAGAATTATTCCATGGTTTAGAGGTGGGCATGATAGTCGTCTACATGAAAATATCACGGATATCTCTGGAACTTTCTAGTTTCCCTTAATAATTATGGATGCCCATTAACTTAACCCGTTTTTTAATAAATCTTTTTATATCTTTAGCCTGTCCCATCTAAACCTGCTTGGGCTAGTGTGAAGTTTTGATTCTTATACATTTATCTACTGTCAGCTCATATATTCACCTATTCTGTATTTGGTGACCTACATCTATGTTCACTCTTTCCATTATTTACATGATTTTATATTTCTCATATCTTTCCTCAAATGAAATCTTCCTTGATCAGCAGTTTTCAACTGGAAGGGGAAAGATACAGAAGGGAGAGGAGGTAGTGTATCAGAAAGTCCTGGGGAGGTTTCCCAAATACAATATGTACTCTACCCCTTCTCTGACAATGTCAAATATGGGAAAATACATATTTTGAGAATTTCCACATCTAATCCTGACAGTCAATCTCTCCACCCTGTTGTAAAGCACTGTTCTGATGTGACGAGCCCTAATTTTTTTGTGCTATCTTCACTATGCACTTCCTTCATTCTGATGGACTAGTTGCCATTCATTGTGGGAATGATAGCAGCTGAGGATTGCAACCAACCTTGTCAATCATAAAAATTAAACTGGCACTTAACTAGGAAGCTTGGAGATCTATTAGATCTTCTCTGATGCAGATCCTCCTTACCCATATCTTCTTCATTTTCTTTTCTTCCAGGAGTTTCCCTGGACATATTCCTCAAGGGACTGAAGGCAACCAGTGATGGAGGATGCCAACAACAGTGCCTTAAAGGGTTTTATTCTGATGGGTATATCTGACCATCCCCAGATGGAGATGATTTTTTTCACAGCTCTCCTCCTTTCTTACTTGCTGACCCTACTTGGGAACTCGACCATCATTCTGCTTTCCTGTCTAGATACCCGATTCCACACACCCATGTACTTTTTCCTAAGCAACCTCTCCTCCTTGGACCTTGCCTTCACGACTAGCTCCATCCCCCAAATGCTGATCAATTTACGAGGTCCAGACAAGACCATTAGCTATGGTGGCTGTGTGACCCAACTCTATGTCTTTCTTTCGCTAGGGGGTACTGAGGCCATCCTGCTTGTGGTGATGGCAATTGACGGCTATGTGGCAGTTTGCCGGCCCCTGCACTATACCACGATCATGAACCCTCGGCTTTGCTGGCTACTGGCTGCCATTGCCTGGTTGGGTGGCTTGGGCAACTCTGTGATCCAGTCAACGTTCACTCTGCAGCTCCCATTGTGTAGGCATTGGAAGGTGGACAATTTCCTGTGTGAAGTGCCCGCCATGTTAAAACTGGCCTATGGAGACACAAGTCTCAATGAGGCCATGCTCAATGGAGTCTGCACCTTCTTCACTGCCATCCCCCTGAGCATCATCCTGATCTCCTACTGCTACATTGCTCAGGAAATGCTGAAGATCCACTCAGCAAAGGGACGCCGGAAGGCCTTTAACACGTGTGTCTCCCATCTGGTGGTGGTGGTCCTCTTCTATGGCTCAGCTATGTATGGGTATCTGCTTCCAGCTAAGACCAGCAATCCGGACCAGGGCAAATTCATTTCCCTCTTCTACTCCATGGTCACGCCCATGGTGAATCCTCTCATCTACACTCTGAGGAACAAGGAGGTGAAGGGGGCACTGCAAAGGCTGCTGAGGAAAGGAAGGGAAGTCGGCTGAGAGAAGCAAGAACTCCTCCATCGTGTATTGCCTATTCGTCTCTACACACTTTTTCTCATTATCTTTCTGGTCAGGTGAACATGAGGCACACAGACCTTGGTATGTTCCCAAGAACCCTAAGCTGTCAGGACATGCTTAGTGTTATTTAAAATGTTCTACACTTATTTACCAAAACACCTACTGTGTACTACAGATAACAGGACTGACATGTGCCACTCAAGGAGCAGAGGTTCTTGACATAGTTTGAACCTATTGCAATGTCTCTGTCTCCAATGTCCATGTGTTGTTTATTATACTTTAGATTTCTATAGAATTGTGTACTTTTCTAAAGAAAGCACCTTCACTTGTAGTATCTTATATAATGTTACTATAATTTCAAAAAATTAAGCCAGGTATATTAACCCCATAAGAAGACCCACAGAGTTCATCTTTGCACCCAAGGACCTAACCATCTGTGGCATTTTGATATTATTTATGAATTCCAAAAAGAGGTATTGATTATATTTTTAAACTGGTCAGTTCCTCTGGCCGTGATACCCTGTGACTGTATTAAAGTCAAAGTCTACATTTACTTGATTTAATTAATATTAGGGATCTGATTCAAACACGTCATTGGAGTGGGACTCTGTGTTGAGTCCCAGGCCCCTTGGTGGGCTGATAAAACAAACTCTCACACAGACTAGGAGATACATAGAGAAGATACAAAGAGGATCGTGCAGTCCTGGGAAGAGAGATGAACCTGATGGTTTATAGCTGACCTTGTGAAGAGACCAGAGCAGCTGAGTTCGGAAAGGAACAAGACCCAGGAAGAGAGATGAGCCTAATGTCAGCCTACAGCTGAGATCAGAAGAAGCTGGCCCCTCAGAGCTTTAAGAGGGAGGAGGAAGACTGAACCCTCACAGACGTCACCTGCCATCTTGCGTCAACATGTGGCAACAAACTTTGGGTGAGGAAGTACCTCTTATGGTACCTTGAATTGGACTCTTTAGGGCCTTGTAACTGTAAGCTTCTACCCCAAATAAATATCCTTTACAAAAGCCAACAGATTTCTGGTACTTCGCATCAGCACCCCTCTTGGCTGACTAATACACTATCCATCATCTTTGTCCATCTTTCTTTGTCTCTTCTTCTCAATAATTCAGTCTATGAATACATATATCCATACATCTCTGTCATCTTGCTTACCCTCTCCCTGATGTCCACATCCCATTCTTCATTCTGCCTCATCTAATATTTAATGAGAAAAGGTGGAAAGGCCATTTGTTTTCAATTCTAGCCAAAGAGAATTATTTTGCTTAAATCATCCCACCTAACATTACCAGTGCTCATGTTTGATACCAGCATTGGAATATGCTAGTCTGGTCAGTGGATTATGGAATGATCTGTGGTTCACTAAGCAAGTTTAAGAGCCCAAGATGGAGCATCCATCCATAAAGCATATCCTCTACTCCAAGATCTTCACTCTCAACCTTACAGTTCCTGCAACTCAGCAATCAGTCCAGCATGCACTGACTCACTTCAAGGAACTCAGGTATTAGAATCAGAATGTCAACTTGTGATTCTGTGCATTATTAGAATTGCCAAAGGAATCCCTAACCGACATAGTTCATGTACTATTTCCCCAGCAAAGAAGCCAGGTTAGTATGATAAAGTTGCTTGGCAAATACATTATCAAAGAAAAGTAAATCAACAGGTTTTAGACTAGTGTCAAGAAGGTCTTCAGTTTTGTGTCTCCCAACGCACCTATAAACACGTGCCTCATCCATAGATACTCAATAAATACTTAAATGAATTGAGTTAACCAGTTTCATGGGCTCTGCTTTTTCACACTTGCAACGAAATTTGTCTAATGGGCCATTTTCATTTTTGCAGTTTGGGGTTATCCTGTCCCTTGGACAATACTGAAAAGCAATGACAAATTTCCCCTCTCTCCACATTTCCATAATGCTCTCTAAAGACACCTAATTATATTATATTTTATTGTCCTGTCCTTAGGTTGTTTTTTCAGTTGCAGATCAATGCCACGTTCTATTTTCTCAGTTCCTTACACAAAAATACTGAGGTACATCTCCAGGACCAGACAACTGGTGATATTATCTTGGTGAATTCGTCAAAGTCCAGAGTCTTGCAGGCTCAAAAATATGGTTGATAAGTGCACTCAGATCAGATCAATTCTTAGGATGTAGACTCATAATAGTCAAGATCCTAATGGTTGAGGGATAAACCAGAATTCCAGTTAATTTATGAGAACTGTAACTAGAAGGAGGCTGAATGGTCACATCCTCCAGCTGGTTCATTCATGTTGAGAAATGACATTAAATTCCCACTGTTTAAGCTAACTCTTTGCATGGTATTTGCTTGAGCAGCCTAGGAACTAAAGTATATGGCAATCATCATCTCCTCTGAGAAACCATCTTTGACCTTAATGTGATAAAGGTTCATTCTCTATGCTTTTTCCCCAGTAACACTGTATAGTGGGAAGAATCTGGGCTTGGAGTGATGGAGATGGTTTCTAATCTTAGCTCTGCTGCCACTAACTGGGCCCAACAGTAAAATAAGTCTCCACCTTGAAGGGCTGTTGTGTGAATCAAACAAGATTAGACACATATAGTACTTGGCACATGGTGAATAGTACTGAAGAAATAAATTATTTCTTCTGATAGTAATTCTACATAACACACTGATTTTGACTAATTTGTTACTTTGTCTCTCACCATAACCCACATCCCAATTAGAGAGTGGCAGCTCAAAGACAGAGGCTTGTCTTGCTGTCATTGCAGAGGAAGCATTTAAGTGTGTGCCTGGCACAGAATGATTGATAAATGTTTGTTGACTGTTTTAATTGTGGTAAAAATATATATAACACAAAATTTTCCATTTTAAGTGTGCAATTCAGTGGCATTAATGACATTCACAACACTGTCACACCATCATCACTATCTATATCCAAAACTTTCATCACCCCAAACAGAAGGTCTATACTGAAAAAGCAGTAACTCCCCATTCCCCCTTTACCTCATCCCCTAGTAATCTCTATTCTACTTTCTGGCTCTATGAATTTGACTATTTTAGATAACTCAAATAAATGGAATCATTTAATACTTGTCCTTTTGTGCCTGGCTTATTTCACACAACATGGATTTCAAGATTCATCCATGTGTAGAATGTATCATAACTTTATTCCTTTTTATGGTTGAATAACATTCTATTGTCTAGATACACATCATCTTAATATATTGCTCTGTTGTTGGACACTTGGATGTATTCCAACTTTGGCTATTGTGAACAATGCTTCTATGAACATAAGCATACACGTATTTATTATCTGTTTTCAATTCTTTGAGGTATATACCTAGGAGTGGATTTGCTGCATCTTATGGTAATTCTATGTTTAACTCTCTGAGGAACTGCCAGACTGTTTTCCACAGTAGTTGCTCCATTTTATATTCCCATCAGCCATACCAGAGGGTTCCATTTCTTCATAGTTATTTTCCACTTTTTTGATGAATATATTTTTAACAGTGACTTCATCCAAAGGAATGAAATGGCATTTTTTGGTTACATGACATAGCCAGTGGGAACAGTATTTTAGAGCAAACTATTTTCTCAGTGTTCTCTCAAACTAGACCATAACAACTCCCAACACTGCCCAGGCAGGGCACGCACTGATCAGGCTCCACACTTGACTGCACACCTAGTCTCCAGGTCATTTTTCTCGCCTGCATACACTTTATTCTCTTCCTATTTTCAACTCCAACCTGGTAGCATTCTGGGGTAACTCAAAGAACATAACTGAATGTGAAGGACCCATACAATTAAAAAAAAAAAACACAAAAAACCTCCACAAGCAAAATGGGTACATGCTGTAATAACCTTATTTATAACAAACCTCACTATGTGAGGTAATAAGGAAAAGGAAATTAGAGTAACTGAAAGATAGTGAAGAAGAAAGTGCTGCTTCTCTTCTGATGTTTTCTTAAAAGAGGAGGTATTTTAGAATGCATATACAAAATGAAGAACCCCTGAGAAAATAAGAATGGTGAGTAGGCTTGGACAAATAGAGCTATGCAGATACTAAGCAATTACTAAATACTAATTTGAATCATTGCATTAGGAAAATCAAACAAGGCAACGGGAGTCCAAGGCAGTGGGGAAAGAAATGAAGCAGCTTAGGCACCATATAGATAAATATGTGAATGTCCATCAAAATGAAAAGTTTGAAGATTATATATATTATGCCTGTGTATAGGAGTTTTAAAAATTGAGGTAGATCTATACATTGAAATAGAGAAATCTTGAAAATATAGTAAATGGAAAAAGCAAGTTACAGATTAAGGTCCAGGAAGATATACAAACTGGAAGGGAGTGCAATTTGGGAGATAATGGATAAAAGGAGACTTCTTTTCACAGTAAGAATGTTTCTGCGATACTTAATATTAAAAAAAAAAAAAAAAAAAAAATTAAAGGGGAAAATACCATTGGTTTAGAAGCGAGTTCTAGTCCTACTTCTTGCCATTTGAAAATCTTGGTTTCATCTGTAAAATAAAAATAATAACAGTTATTTACTTCATAGAGTTTAGCACTGTGCCTATCTTGCAGCCAGCGCTATGTTTCCTACTATGTTGTTGCCACCTCAGCTGCAAAGCTGAGGTGTGCGCCCCGTCAGGGTTAGTGCAAGCTCGCAACCAGCCCTACATGTCATTATAACCTCTCAAGGGCACTAGCACAAGGGCTGGAAAGCACAGCCAAGAGCATCTTACTGCTAAATCAGCAGGTAGCTTGCCTATCTGCTATAGTAATCCACAAGTCCTAGATTTCCTAACTGCCGCTCAGGGAGGGGCATGTTATGTTCCTCAAGGAAGAATGTTGTTTTATATCAACCGGTCATCAGAAATCCTAAATAATGCCCGAAGCCTAAGAGATCAAGCCACCTGCCTCAAGGAGGCGAATAAAAGCCCGGGGTCCCTCTTCGGCTTTTCCTGAGGGAAAAATGACTATTTGGTCATTTCTTGCGCCACTCTTAATTCCCATAAGCTTAATACTCCTTGCATTGACCTTTGCCCCTTGCATCCTACAGTGCTTCAGTCCTTTGTCCCGCGGCAGAACCAAGCAGCACAAGATGGGTCTCCGGCTGCTCAGAAGCTCCCTTTGTGCTTCTCAGCACACACCCCACCCACTTGCTCCCTCTTTCCTTCCTTTAACGCTATTCAATAAACTGTCTTGTTGCCTAAGTAGGTCCTTGAATTCTTTCCTACACTCGAACAACAATCCTGTCCGTCAACATACAAAGTAACAGCACGGGAAGAGCCTCGCGTACTGGACTCAGGAAACCACAACAAAGGCCTAAAAAATGCCGGGCTCCAGGGCCTTGGGCCCTCAAACATCGTGATCGGCCACAGCGTATGACGCGCAGGCTGATCCTTTTCCCTCATTGGTGAGGGCTGCTGTTCATTAGAGGAAGGCGGAAGTCAGGTAGAAGGGGCGGTGCTTTAAGTGTAGCGCGGGCAGGCCCTCGCCACTCCCTTCAGGCCTAGCCCTTGCGCATGCGTCTGGATTTTTGGACGCCCCATTGTACCCGGCGGCGGCTTCCAACGTGGCGCCCTAGAGACAGGGGCGTGGCTGGTGAGTCTTGTGTGAGAAGTGTGCCGGGGCGAGGCCCGGGGGTTGCGACACCGTCTCCCACCTGTCACTTTCCTCTTGCGTCCTGGGGCCCAGGGAAGGTGTCGGGACGTGCTGGTCCTGTTGTCCTTCGGGGCTCGTGTCCATCCTGTGTTTCTGGGAAAGACTCCTTTAAAGGGTTGTGAGCCTCTTGCTTCTGTAGCTTACGTAGCACACGTTTACGAGGCCCTGTTGTGTCCGTCCGTCCGTCCTTATGCTGTTCGCTGGGGGCACGAAGATAACAGGATCCTTGTCCTCAGAGAGCTCCCTAGGTGATAGAGGAAATAAACCCACGAGAAACAAATTCTAATATTAGGTAGGATGAGATACGGGGTGGATCAGGAGGCTTCCAGAAGATGGCGGTGTTGCTGTTACCAGCCCTCATCCTGTGGAGTTCTTGCCTTTGTGCCTCTCTGAAGACATCGAGTTTTCCTTACTTTTCTAATACCTAGGCCCAAGTGCCCTTCCTTCCCTAGTTGGGAGGGATAGAGACCAGCAGTCTCTCTTGTTCTGGGTCTATGGAAAGAATGACTCTGTCCTTGGGTAAAGAGTATTTCAGGCAGGAAAATTTGATGGGCAAAGGTACTAAGGATGGAACAGTGCAGGGTCTGTTTCAGGAACTGGGACCAGTTTACCTGTGCTGGTTTGTAGAATGTGTGTAGGATAGTGAGTGGGCAATAAGGCTGGAGTCTTAGGTTGGGGCCTTGAAAGCCAGGGAAAGCCTTGAAAATAAGGAGATCTTTGGCTTATATCAGTGGAAATAGGAAGTCTTGAAGACTTTTGAGCAGAGTAGTTATATAATTAGATTTGCTTTGTAGAAAGAGTCAAGAAGTCCAGATCTGCTGTATAGGAAAACCAGGTGGAAGAATTTCACCAGCCTGATGTGTCGCTAGAGTAGGGGTTCTCAACCAGGGTGATTTTTCTTTCCAGGGGACATTTGACACTATCTGGAGACAATTTTATTGTCACAACTGGGGTGTTACTATTGGCATCTAATGAGTAGAGGCCGAGGATGCTGCTAAACATCCTACAATGCACAGAACAGCTCGTCACAGCAAAGAATTTTCTGGTTCAACATGCCAGTGGTGGGAAGCGGCTGTGGCTCAATTGATAGGGCTCCCGTTTACCATATGGGAGGCCCCGGGTTCGTTTCCCGGGGCCTCCTGGTGAAGGCAAGCCGGCCAGCGCGGTGAGCTGACACAGCAAGACCTCGCAGCAGGGGGAGACAAGCAGACACAGAAAAACGCACAGCAGATGGACACAGCGAGCACAAGCAGCAAGCGGGGGCGTAAATAAATAAATAAATAAATCTTTAAAACAAAACAAAACAAAAAAACATGCCAGTGGTGCTGAGGTTCAGAAACCCTGCCCTACAGTGATTGGAACAGAAATGGAGAGGGGACAGATGGCAGAGACATCTCAGGGACCAGTCTTAGTCTCCTTTCGTATCCTTTATGGTGCGTAAGTACTTGACACCCTGTATGTACTTGTCCATGAATCATGTCTGATGATCCCAGCCTTACCCATTTTTTTTTTTTGCACCTGTTCATTCATTTGCCAAATATTTACTTAGCACCAGATGTTGTTCAAGGTGCTGGGATTCAGCAGTGAATAAAGCAAAGTTGCTTCTTTTAAAGGCCTTACTGGGAAGCGGGAGTGGCTCAGTCGATAGAGCCCCCGTTTACCATGTGTGAGGCCCCGGGTTCGCTTCCCGGGGCCTCCTTGTGAGGGCAGGCTGGCCCGCGCGGCACGAGGGGCTGATGCAGTGGGACCTCACAGCACGGGGAAGATAAGCAGACACAGAGAAGACACACAGCGAATGGACACAGCGAGCACAAGCAGCAAGGGGGGGATAAATAAATAAATAAATCTTTAAAAATAAATAAATAAATAAAGGCCTTACTGCCTTGCAGGGGGTGACAGACATTAAACACAAATGTATGTCAAGTGATGAGATACACTGTGAAGATGTTCCTATAAGATGGAGTTTCTCTTACTGTCACTACATACCATTTACTCAGTCCCTTCTAAGTGCCAAACACTGGGCTAGATGCTTTACCATTGCCATTTCTAATCTTTTCCTCCATCCTGCAAGGTGGGTATTGTTATCCTCAGATGAGAAAATAACCTCAGAGAAGTTGAAATAATTTGCACCCCCACCCCCAGGGAAGAGAGACTGATTTTTTGACCAGGCTTGTAGGGGTAGTTCAGCCTGGAGAGGGTGATCCTGAATCAGAACACACTAACAGGAGGATGGAGAATCTCCAGATAGAAGATCCTATTTGCATATGTTAGGTGGCTTCGCCATTGAGTAAGAATGAAGGATAAAATAATGCTGAAATGGTTTAGAGTCCAAGTATTTAGTAAAGACCTAAGAAGCCAGGGTGAGAGGGTAAGGCAGGGGATGGATAAATAGATAAAGTCCCACTTTGTGCTTGGCCAACTCCAGAAGCCAAGCATTCCTGGGGGATAGTTAGTGCAATGAGTGTGACATGAGGTGGCAGCTATGCCTGCATCCTCCCGAGTTCCCCAGGCCTAAGGCCCCAGCAGGTCTTCCCTGGGATGGTATTAATATGTAGTATGAGGACTCTATTTCACAGAAGTTTTTTAAGCCAGAGTGTTGAGAGTGAGAGACAGAAGAGACATCGTAATAAAAGGTTTTGGAATTGGTTTAACCTGTGTTCAAAATCCAGCTCTTTTCATTTTAGTCACTTTGCAGTTCACTTAACCTTTGATAGCAGGTATGCACTGGAGGCTACCAGGAAACCAAGACTTCACTTTCAATTCTCAGTAAATCCAAAATCAATGAAAAACTCCAGATGTGCCCTGGAATGACCAAGTATATGGGAGTGACTGAGCAGCTGCAGCAGAGCCTCCTCCAGAAGCCAGAGCAGGTAACATCAAGTTCAAAAGCTTTCAGACTTACTACCACAAGGAGTGGCGAGGTTCTTACTAGAATCCTGTGTTCTTCATAAGGAAATGAATATACTGTTGAATGCTTCTCAGTCCTTCTCTTTGTCTTTGCCCAAAAACCAAGCCAAGATTGAACAGTGGGAGAGGAGGCTGGGATTGATAATGGTGAAAGAGAAGATTCATTCACACTCTATCCCAGGGTCTCAGAAGTCCTGGGGTATTTCAAAACTGACTGGTAAGGAGGTCTCCTTACAGGAGAGGCATAGAAGAGGTAGCAAGAGGAAAGGGAAGTGGGTTAAGGAAGCTTGAGGGGCTCTGCTCTTGTTTTGGCTGACTATCCATCAGCCATCTTACACTAAGGAACCATAGGAGAGTGTGAAAAGGGTGATATCTGTAGGCTTTGCCCTACTTCCTAAGGTTGCAGTGGGAATATTTGATTCTGTGCATGGGAAGTAGTTAAGAATCTTTGGAAAAAAAGAGTGCCAATTTTTAAAAATTATATATCAATTAGTTAAAATGTTCATTGAGGAAAGGAGGTATAGAAACTGTATAGAGAGCCCAGTATTTAACTTACAGAAAAAAACTGCCTCTTTAATGGATGTCTGAAGGGCTGAACCAAACCAGGAGGATAATATTACATATCCAAGGAACTCTATAGACTTGGGGATTTTGTCATTTGTACACCTACTTCAAATGCATTCTTGAGTGATTAGTACAGTGATTGGGCTGAGTTAGGCAATAAGATGGGGCCTGTTTTAGTTTGTTAAGGCTGCAGAAAGCAATATACCAGAAATGGGTTGACGAAGCGGATGTGGCTCAGGCAGTTGGGCACCCACCTCCCACATGGGAGGTCCCAGGTTCCGTTCCTGGTGCCTCCTAAAGAAGAAACAAATAGACAATGAGCAGACAATAAGCATAACCAATGAGCCAACAAAAGCAAAAACAATGAGCAAGATAACAAGCAATGAGCAGACAGTAAAAAAAACAAATGAGCAGGGAACGGCTATGGCTCAAGCAGTTGGGTGCCTGCCTCCCCCATGGGATGTCCTGGGTTTGGTTCCCGGTGCCTCTTAAAGAAGAAATAATGACCAATACCAATGAGCAAACAAAAAGCAAAAAGAATGAGCAAACAGACAAGGGAGCCATCGGAGTC
>JAQZBX010071523.1:0-15223 GCA_029593785.1 Cabassous unicinctus | reverse complement strand
GGGGAGTGTTGGAAAAAGAAAACAACAGGCCTTGCTCAGGGTAGAGGCTGCTCTCTCTTTCAGGTTGTTCGTCTCTTGGGGTTCAATGCCTTCTTTCAGAAAAGATTTTCTTTCCTTTTTTGGGGAGCGGGGAGGTGTTCTTTGCCAGTTGGTTCCAGCACTGTGCCTGACCATGGTAGATGCTACATAAATGTTTGTGGAATTAACAAAATCCCTTTGAAGATGGATGAAGGGAATAATGCTCACCTAATCTATTATCAAAGATGACACTATGCAGTTATGCCCCGATAGGAATGTATTTAAAAGTCCAATTTTTTAAAGCAAATAAATGGGGAACTTATTTTCACCTTACAATGTTAATTGCTCACTAGAAGATTCCTTTAAGGGCTGAACATTGGTTCATCTGAAACAACACAGAAAAAATATACATCTGCACGAGTTTTGATAAATCCTCTTCCCCATGCCCTGTATCCTTACATTCCAGCCACATAAGGTGGTTTCTTGTTCCTAAATCTGCCAGCCCAGTTTGTGCCTGTAAGCCATGGCACATTGGCCCCCAACACTCTCCATTTCCAAGCACCATTACTCACACGGCTCCTTCTATTAATCAGATTTGTCTTTCCGCCGCTTTTGTTTACGTTAATTGTGAACACATTTTCTACTCCTTATTGTTAGCTCTGTGAGTAAAGGGACCACGGCCAGGCTTTTGTACCTCCCTGGGCTATGTGCCTAATAACTTGTCTTGCATAGAGTATGCTCACATTTTTCCCATAGCTAGTCCTTACAGCACATGAATGTTTGCCTTCAGACTGCTTTAGGATGGGATTTCTTCGAGGCTGTGCTTTATCTTAAAAATTCATGTGAATTTTTTGCTTTCAATTCTATCACATGGTACAATAATCTTAATATAAAAATGTTTAAATTGACTCCAGAGTAAAATTGATACTTCAGAAATGGTCCCACTGTTTATGCTTTTGCCGCTTAGACCTTCTAGCACGTGGCCCTGGGGATGCATGTTTCTCAGTTAAAAAGAGTGCAAGAAGAAGCTTTAAAATGTTTATTGCACTGAATTAAGTGTAATGCTTAAAGTAAAGTATTTTTTTTACCAAATGGCAAATAATTGAGAAAATAAAGTCAAGACACATGGAGGCAGCCTGTCATTAAAAAGCTTAGAATAACCTGTCAGAGAATTTTTTAAAATAGCATAAGGTCCCCAAAGTGCATTGTACTCACATTTGCTGGCATTGTCCTGTGTCCTGTCGTATGGTTCCCCCCACACCCTCTGCCACCGCTTCTCACATCAGCTTGTAAAGTGGTTAATATCCTTGCAGCCAGTTGTTCTGAAAGCCCACAAATGGAGAATCCTACAAAAGGACAAGTGGCCCCTTGATTTCCATTTTGGCACATATTTTAGTCTCTGAACCTCTGGACCCATGTTTATTTTCAAGGTTGTGTTAGAATAAAAACCAAAAGGACTTTAAGAGTAACTGATGTCTAGTATCAGTGTGCTTATCTAGCTACTGAGGAGGTTTAATTCAGTGTTAATGGACATGCCTAATAGCAATGTCTAAAATGGTCTGGGACATACAAGATTAATAATAATAATAATAAAAAAAAAAACTAAGGAAATGAAGAAATTACTGAATTTGAACATGTAAATAAAACACCCCTTACCTTTACCCTTCATTAAAATTGATAATGCTGCTAAGGTACTTGAAGAAATCATTTCCTAAAGAAGATTCCTGTGGATTAAACAATGCTAAATGCCCCCTAAGTAAATACCTCCATGATAATATAAGAATAATGAAATGCAGCATAATAGAGATCTCTCTGGACTCCATGTGGGGAACTGCGTTCATGCAAGAACCAGATGCTCTTCATTATAACATCTAACTACAATCAAATCTATAATGGCAAAGTGCATTTTTAACCAAATGAGGCTACCAGAGCACAGAAGATGTGACCTCTTCCCTTTACATCCTCTAAATATCCTAGCAAGATTCTTATTAATTCTGGTGAATGGAGAAAGGAAACAGAGGCTCAGTACAAACAATTACATGATGGAGTTTTCTTTATCCTATCCGTTCTGCCTCTGTAGTAGCTCTTTCCATCCTTTTCTAATGTAGTCTGGTATACTTGGCCAGGTGTGAAAAGAATGATTTCATATTTTTCTTTTCTCTCCTTGAATATTTGCTTATATTTCTCCTTCCTTGCTTGCTTACAAAACCAGGAAAGAAACTTGATTTTCTCTAGCGTGGCTTTGACAATGTAATGGAATGCCTGGCATCCGTTTCTCCTTTCTTTAAGGCTAAGATGCAGCTGCACTGTTCCTTGAATCCGGACTCTGTTCATTTGTGGCTTGGCTGTCTTTCTAGTGCTTTCCTTATTCTAAGTGTTTTCTGAGGCACTTGGCAGGTATTTTATATATGTGGTAAAATCACTGAACTGAGGAAGATCTGCTTGCCTGCTGCTCCCTCAAGGCCAACAGCATCCAGAGAAGCAACTTGTCGTGGAGCAGATGATGATTTCAGTCACATTGTGGCGGTGCACGCAGGTTTAATCAACTTCACCACAGAAGTAATTCACAGTGGATCCCTTTTGTTTTACTTATGAACGAACACACACAGGAAGCTCATTTAGCCCCCACCCTTCGTCTTCGGCTGCCATGTTAAACATTGATTTTATTTTCCCAAGTCAAAAAGGATGAAATCAATATCTAACATGGCAAATATATTTGCTCATACCTTTTCATTCAGATTCCTGACAAATTTTAAACACTTCACATTGCATTTATTTTAAGGACTAAGTTTGTGAGCTTACAGATTTAAATGTCAGTAAAGGTAGGCTCGCGCTAATTGCACATAAAACGGGCTTAAATCTTAAAGTGAGAGTAGTTATTATTAAATCCCACACATGGAGGTATTGCATTATTTTATTATGATTTACTCAGTCAATCATAAGTTAATTTGTTCATTATTCATTTGACATCTATTCATGGAACATTTAGTGTTTTTCAGAGACCTTAAAAGTAAAAGATTGGTATTGACATACAAAAGTGTTTTAAAACCATAAGTCTCCATAAAAATATTATATCTGAAAGTACTTTTATGTTTCCTTTATTCATTCATTCACACAATGTTATGTACTCACTGTATGTGGCTCAAGCTCTGTGTTAAGAACTGTGGATTCACCAACAAATAGAAACTGGCGTCCACTTTCTAAGAGATCATGGTTTAATGAGAAAAAGAAGCAGACATGGAGAAAGATAGAATTGGTAAAGGTTTCATAGATGGAGCCACCTCATCCACAGTAACCTTATGGCTGGTATCCTGCTCCATGGGCTCCACTGCCGGGAGCAGAGAAAGCAGAAACCAGAGAGAAGAGAAATGCTAGCCCTGAAGTTGCTGGGGGCGAGGGGGGGTGGTGGTAAAGGAAGGGGAGGTGTTTGGGAATGTTGAAAAATTATAGTGCCTGAAACAGGAATAATAAGAAAAGGGAACTGAAAATTTTGATGAGGGGCCAAGATGTGAAAGCCCACTTGGGCATATGGTGGCTAGACTTCATTCTTCAGTCACAGGAAATCACTGGAGATAATCACATTAAAGAATTTCATGATTGAATCAAAGTTTTCACTCCATACCATAGTTTATTATATTACTTACTGATGTTTATTTTATGGTACAGTTACTAATAAGAATGACAGATCAAAGGGCAGTTCAATAAAACTCATTGATTTTCAAAGCTCTTCCATTGGTCTTGAACCTTATCATGCACATTACTAGAACTTTGAGAATGTCTCAAGTACTGTTTTAAACTCAGAAGACATGGTTCCAACTGTCATTCAATAGCTTTGTGACCTTGAATAAGCCACTAAGATATGGTTTCCTTAGCTATGAAATGGAGGTAATGATACCATATTCTCAAGCTATCCCACAAGATTGTGATGAGAATCAAGTTAAATGTATATGAATTGATTTTAAAACAGTTGAGCATGACACATGAAGAAGATATTATCAATTTTATTATTATCATTATTATTTAAGAAGCTGAAGTAAACCTGAATTACCTCACAGTTAGTCATCAGGAACAACCTTCTTCCTTGGACCACCAGGTATATAATACTAATTTACAAAACTATAGCAGAAATTTCTTTATTTAAACACCAATTATTTGAGAATTGACAAAAAAGTGTCTAGGTGAATTGGGTGAAAACAAGTTGAAAATGAAGTGCTCATAAACCCTGGTTTTAATAGAGTTCCTAGAGTTGTACAGTGTGTTACCTGTACAACCATACTAAGTGTCTTTGCCAACATAGAAGAGCAAGGAGTCAATAGTGGAAGAGTGGTATTTGAAGAGATTTGAACTGAAAAATTTCCAGAGTTGAAGGACATGATTCATTGACTCAAAAGTATATGCTGAGAACTGAGCATTCGGCATTGGTCAAGACATTTATACTCTGGGTGCTTCCGTTTCCTTAGCTAACACATGGAAATTCAATAAAACTTGCTTAATAGGGTTGTTGTGAAGCCTAAGATAGTTAACATTTGTTACATGCTTAGCACACTGGTACAGATTAGGCACTCAAAAATATTAGCTGTTATTACAAGCGAATGACAATTAGACTGACAGTATATTTGACACTGGCAACGATGAATGACAGAGGGCAATATATTGATATCTTTAAAGTGCTGAAGGGAAAATAACTATCAGCCTAGAATTTTATTATACCCATGTAAATTATCACTCAAGATTGAGATGAAAATAAAGATATTTTCAGGCCAAAATGAAAAAAAAAGTTTACAATCCATAGATCTTCACTAAAGAATTATTAAAAGTACTATGTAACAAGAAAAGAATTCATAAGGAAGTCCTAAGATACAAGAAACAACATTCAACAGAGAAGGGGATAAAAATTACTTTTAGGGGGCGGATGTGGCTCAAATGGTTGGGCATCTATCTTCCATATGGAGGGACCTGGGTTTGATCCCCGGACCTCCCGGTAAAAATAAAGAAAAATATAGAAGGCATGTGGGCCTCCAAGCCCCATGAGTAGGTGCGCCCCCAGGCCCGTAAGTGGGTGAGCCCTCCAGGCCTCACGTGTGGGTGCGCCATCAGGCCCCACTGAGTCACGCAGCAAGATGATGATGTAACAGGAGAGTGACACAAGGGAGAGCCAAGACGAGGTACACCGAAAAACCAGGAACTAAGGTGGCCCTGGCGGTAGGACACCTCTCTCCCACATCGGGGTTTCCCAGGATCAAATCCCAGTGAAGACAGGAGGAGAAGGAGGAGAAGAGAGGGCAGAAAACAGACACAGAGAATTGCCCAGCAAATGAACACAAAAACCAGCAAAAATGGAGTGGGGGGGGTGGGGATGGACAAAAGTAAAATAAATAAATAAATCTTAAAAAAAATTACTTTTAATTAACTATTGAATTACAGCACTGTATTAGTCAGCCAAAGGGGTGCTAATGCAAAATACCAGAAATTGGTTGGTTTTTATAAAGGGTATTTATTTGGGGTAGAGGCTTATAGTTACCAGGCCATGAAAAACAAGTTACTTCCCTCACCAAAGTCTGTTGCCATGTATTGGAGCAAGATGGCTGCCGACATCTGCCATGAGTTCAGGCTTCCTGGGTTCCTCTCTTCCTGGGGCTTGCTTCTCTCTGGGCTCAAGCTTGCTTCTCTCCATAAGGCCAGCTGTAGACTATCAGGCGAATGGCTCATCTCTTTTTCAGGGGCCTTCTCTCCTTCCTCACAACCAAGCTCCTCTGTGTGCTTACTTCCCCAGGTCTCCAGCATTAAAACTATGCATCAGGGGGGATGGATGTGGCTCAAATGGTTGGGCATCCATCTCCCATATGGAGGGACCTGGGTTCGATCCCCGGGACCTCCTGGTGAAAAACAACAACAACAACAAAAAACTATGCATCAGAACTCCAACTCTGTCCTTTGCCATGTCTTTTATCTCTGAGTCCCCACACACCAAGGGGCAGGGACTCAACACCCTACTGATGTGGCCCAATCAAAGCCCTAATCATAATTTAATCATGCCCAGAGGAACAGACCAGTTTAAAAACATAAACCATATCTATTTTTGGAATTCATAACTATATCAAACTGCCACAAGCACCACTATTTTTTTGTGTGTTGAAAGAATTTAAAACTAAAACTAAATAAAAAATAACAAGAGGGCAGGAGTGTTGCATGAATAGCTAAAACATACTAAGGTCTATGTCCTATACAAGAAGAAAATAGAAATAATGAAAAACTTTATTCATTATTAGACAAATATATCATTAAGTATTTGTATTTTAAAATTAAGGGTAACTTGTAATGCATAAAATACAATATATAGTCTCCAAATGACAGAGGAAAAGAAAATAGAAGGGATAGGCTAAAGAAAAGAAAAATAAGAATAAACAGAAAATACAAAATATGATAGTAGAAAAAAAAAGATACCTTTACTTGGAATAGTAAAAATTAGGAGACAACATCACCATTACCAAGAGGAGAATGGATAAATAAACACTTGTACAATTGTTCAATGGTAAACAATAGAACCGATTATGTGAATGAACTGGAGCAGCAAATATCAAGGGGCTAAAGTTGAAAGAAAAAGTAAGTTGCAAGGTATATACTTAATACGGTAACACAGAAATTTCTAAAGTATAAAAATATGAGGAAGGGGTGGGAAGTGGGGAATAAAATTTGGCCCAAACCCAACAAATTTGTCTGAAGTTAATATTTTCATGCACTGGTAATTTTTTATTTGCCACAATTTTTTAACTCATTTGGTTCTTTTTATGAAACCTGAGATCCGTTTGCAATTTTTCATGTGCTTATTTGACATTCTTGTTTGTTTTTCAATATTTTTTTTTTGCTTTTTAATTTCAAATTCTTTTCAGCAAATAAGTCTGTTCTGCTCTGCATATTGAAAGATTTTTGCTTCCCTTCTCCTAGAGCTCTTGAGCAAAGAAAAAGAAAATGATTGTATTTAACATATAATAACAACCCCTTACATTCCAATTATTTTAAATCTGTCAACTCCTTACAGCTCCAATACAAACTCAGTCATAACCTCAGAATTATTCAGGCATAGGTTAGGCCTTAGCTTAATTGTATTTCATACATTTGTAAATTATAATTTAATTTGGACAGCTATGAACTGCCCAAAAACATTGGATTAAATTCTCAACTCAGTGACCATTGGCTTTTTACAAACATACCTCTTTAATATGCTCAATGGTACAACTGGTTAATGACTCCCTGACTCCCCACTTGTGTTTCCTATTTAGCACAGTCTACTTTCAATTATTCTCTTAAAAATTCATAGAATTTCTTAACTGCAAAAGAAAGGTTTTAGAGACCGTTTGTCTAATGAGCCCATGCAACAAATGAGGAAATTAAGTTCAGGAGGTTATCTTAATTATCAACTGTTACAAAATCAGTAAATAATAGCATCAAGACTAAAGTTCAACACTCTTGATTTACACTTTTAACTGTTGGGAATTTGGAGTATAAGGCATTGTGTAATTTTTAAAGCTTCCATGAATGTGGATGGTGGAAAATCCAGTGTACATAGTTTGTCTCTTCTCCTCTGATGTACCCTTTCATATCTTTCATGTCAGAAGATATGTGATACAGTAGGAGAAAAAAAATACTGAATGGTTGGTGGTTTTAAGTGTGTAGATTTCCTGAAGGAATCCAAAATCCATTTAATGCAAAGCACTTTCACACTGAACCTAGTACTTTCACACTGAACCTAGTACTTTCACACTGAACCTTCTATTTTCTACTATTCAAACATAAAACAAAAATAAAGATTTCTCCAGTTATAATTGCAATTATTAAGCACCAGGCTGAAAGCCCAACATGGGTGGAGTATAGGCGCAGACAATGGGACATTACAAACAGGAGACCTAGTGAAAGAAGACATAAAAATGAGGGTTTCTAAAAAAGGGGAGGAAAACAAAGTATATACCCTAGTGTAATTTAAGCAGTTTGAGGACTAACCTAAAAAAAATTAAGCAATGTGAACTTCTGGTGTTAGTTAAAATGGGGTAAGTCCATTATAGCCTATCTCACTAATTAAAACTAAATTCTGGACAGAATGCAAAAAATAACTACTATTTGAGTACTCTGAAAAGTAAACAATAGCAGGTAGATTGGGGAAGGAAGTAAAACCTAAAAAACAACACACCTTACTATCCTGCTTTCCCTGTATTTCTTTCCCTCCTTTATCTTCCAGCTTTGACCCGAGGGTGAACAAGTCTAGGAACCATGCCATGGGTGGGCATGAACAGCAAAAATTCTGAGAAGAACACCTTTTCCTAGGCAGAGGACAAGGAAAAGGAGCCAGCTGGAGAGTGTGGGGAATCTGCCTCTTTCCTCCTTTTTCCCTCTGTCAGCCCTGCCTGTGGCCAGCCTAAATGGTGAAATTGCTCAGCTGAAGCACCAGTGGAAGAAATGGCATGGGCATCTAAAATCCCAGGGAAAAATTTCTCTGGCCAGTGGAATCAATAAAAGGATCTCCTGTGTTCCTTTCTATTTGCCCCAAGGGAAACTCCAATTGCACAAAACTCTATGACAGAACAGAGAGCCAAAACTCAGACAAAAAGGTATCCCCTAATTGTTTGTACAAGTCCCAGGCTCACTCCCAAGCTGTGCATGTGTGGAAAAGACCCTTAAGAAGTTTAGCAAAAGATCTGAGGACTACACTATGATGTCATCTACTGCCCAAGTCCCAGACTAGCCCTTTGGTGGTGTATTCTCATAGGCTTTGAAAACTAAACTAACATTGGAATCATTGCCCACAAATGGTAAGACAGAACTTGTAGTTTGAGCCTATCTGGGTGGTATGCCTACTAAAACAAACAAATTAACAAAATTAGCTTTCTCCAGAGGATTTTTAACAGGACCCAGAGTCTCACAATATAATATTCAAAATGTCCAGGATACAATAGAAAATTACTCAACATACAAAGAGCCAAAAATATCTGAATACTTCTCAAGGGAAATGATAGTGAATAGAAATAGTGGAGGCTTGAAGTTATGTTCCTCAGAAAAACATATGTTTCTAGTCTTAATCCATTCCTGTGGGGAGTGATCCCATTATAAATAGGGCCTTTTTATAAGGTTACTTTAATTAAGGTGTGGCCCAAGTAAATCAGGATGGGTCTTAATTCTATTACTGGAGGCCTTATAGAGAAAACCACAGAGAGAGAAGCCACAGGGAGCAGCCAGAAGCTGGAAGTCAGTGGAACCTGGAAGAGAAAGAAGACGCCATCATGTGCTTTTGCTATGTGACAGAAAAGTCAAGCCCCAAGGATTGCTAGCAGCCAGGGCCAGAATGCATCAGTCTTCTGGGAGAAACATTACCTTGCTGACACCTTGATTTTGAACTTCTTCTAGCCTCAAAACCATGAGCCAATAAATTACTATTGTTTAAGCTAACTCATTGTATAGTATTTGTTTTAGCAGCTAGGAAACTAAATCAGATACCAATCCCAAGATGACACATTGTAAGAATTACCAGACAAATACTTTAAAGTAGCTATTATAGCCAGGCACCAGGAGGTAAAATGGAAAACTTTTGAAATGAATGGAAAAACCAAAATTATCAGCAGAGAAATAGAAACAATAAAAAAGAACCAAATGGAAATTTTAGAAATGAAAATAAAATATTTGAAATAAAAAATTCACTGGATGAGCTCAGTAGCAGACTGGATATGCTGGAAGAAAGACTCAGTGAGTTTGAAAACATAACAATATAAATTATCTTATCTGAAGAACTGAGAGAGGAAATAATTGAAAAAAGAGAACAGAGCCTCAGGGATATGTGGGACACTATCACAAGGTCAAAATTATTGCCAATGGAGTCCCAGAAGGAAAGGAAAAAATATTTGAAAAAATAGTAGCTGGAAACTTCCCAAATTTGATTAAAGACATAAATTTACAGATTCAAGAATTCCAAACAGTATAAACCCTCAGAAAACCATGCCCAGACACATCATAATTAAACTGCTGAAAACCAAAATTAAAGAAAAAAATCTTGAAAGGAGTCAGAGAAAAATGACACATTACTTATAGAGAAATAAGGTTTCAAATAACTGTGCATTAAATATCCTTATTTATTTACTGAATACTCTAGGGAATAGTAGCAGAATACATTTTCTTCTCAAGCACACATAGGACCTTCACCAAGAAAGAACATGTTCTGGGCCAAAAAAAAAGCCAACAAACTAAAAAGAGTTGAAATCATACAAAGAATGTTCTCTGACCATAAAAAGAATTAAACTAAAAACCAATAACACAAAAATATTGGGATAAGCCCCAAATATTGGAAAATTAAACTACACACTTCTAAATAATACATAAGTCAAAGAAAAAGTCTCAAGGAAAGTGAGATAATATTTTTAACTGAATCAAAATGAAAATGCAACATATCAAAATTTGTAGGCTACAGTTAAAGCAGTGCTTTGAGAGAAGTTTTTAGCATTAAATATCAGAAAAGGAAAAAAGCTCTCAAATCAACACTTTATGTTTCTACCTCAAGAAACTAGAAAAATAAAAGCAAATTAAATGTGAAGCAAGGAGAAGGAAATAATAATGATAAGACCAGAAATCAATGAAATTGAAAAGAAAAACAATGGGAAAAATCAATGCAATCAAAAACTGCTTCCTAAAAAGATGAATAAAATTGATAAACCTCTATTCAGACTGATCAAGAAAAAAAGAGAAGACACAGATTATCAATATAAGGAATGAAAGAAGAGATATCACTATATATTGAAAAGATAGGAGAATACTAATAAAAGTTTATTCCTGTAAATTCTACAACTTAGAAGAAGTGGACCAATTCCTTGAAAGACACCATTTATGAAAACTCATTTAAGAAGAAATAAATAATCATAATAGTCCTACATCTTTTTAAAAATTGAATTTGTAATTGCAAGCATTCCAATAAAGAAAATTCCAGGCCCAAACTGTTTCATTGGAGAATTCTACCAAATATTAAAGAAATTTTACCAATATTACACAATCTATTCCAGAGAAACAGAAGAAAAAGAAACACTTTCCAACTTACTTTATGAGACCAGCACAATCCTGATACCAAAACCAGACATTACAAGAAAAGAAAACTATAGTGAATACATCTCATGAGCAAAGATTCAGAAATCATTAACAAACTATTAGCAACAATAATCCAGCCATATATAAAAGGATAATACACTATGAAACAAAATTGGTTCAACATCAGAAAAATCATCAATATAATACATCATCTTAATAGACTAAAGGAAAAAACACCATTATCATCTCAATTAATGCTGAAAAAGCATTTGAAAAAATATCACATCTATTCACAATAGTCTTACAACACAATGGTGAGAGACTGGATGCTTTCCTCTTAAGATTAGGAACAAAGCAAGGATGTTCTCTCTCACCATTCCTATTTAACATCATACTGGAAGTTTTAAACAGCGTGATAAGGCAAGGAAAAGAAACAAAAGGCATAGAGACTGGAAAAGAGGTAATCAAACTGTCTTTATTCACAAGCAACATGATAACAGTACTAGTAGGAGACAAAAGGAGACAGATCATCATGTGGCAGAGGCAAAGACTGAGTTATGGATTGCCGGCCAGCCACCACTGAGAATGGCCTGCTGAAATCTTGGTTTTGGATTTCTGCCTCCAAAATTGTGAGACAATAAATTCCTGTTGTTTAAGCAACTGGTTTATGTTACTTGTTATAGCAGCCCTGGCAAACTAAGACAAACACCAAAAGTATGATTTATAAAAGAAAAAAACTGATAAATTAAACTTCATCAAAATTAGAATACTTTTTGTCTGTGAAATACAAAGTTGAAAAAAATGAAAAGACAAGTCAAAGACTGCGAGAAATATGTACAAATTACACATCTAACAAAGAACTTGTTTCCAGAATACATAAAGAAATCTCAAAAGTCAACAAAAGGAAAACAAATAATCCAATTAAAAATGGGCAAAATATTTGAACAGACACTTCACCAAAGTAGATGGATGGCAAATAAGTACTTGAAAAGATGCTCATCATCATCATTCATTAGGAAAATGCAAAGTGAAAACACAATGAAATACCGTTACACTCCTAGTAGAATGACATTTTAAAAAATTGACAATATAAAGTGTTAGCAAAGATAAGGAACAAATGGAACTGTCATATATTGCCGATGGGCATGCAAAACGGTAGTCCCTCTAGTTTGGCAGGCTTTTATCAAACTGAACATGCAATAACCACACAGCCCAGCATTTCCACTCCTGAGTATTTTACCCAAAAGAAATGAAACTGAAGTTCACACAAAAGTCTGTACACAAATGTTGTTGGCAATTTTATTCATAATAACTAAAAACTGGAAACCACCCAAATGTCTTTCAACTTTTGAGTGGATAAATACACTGTGGTGCATCCATACAATGGAATATTACTCAGCAAGCAAAGGGAACAGTCTAAAAATACAGACGACAACATGGATGAACCTCAAATAAATTATGCTAAGTCAGGGTCAAAAAAATATGGTTTCACAGTTTTTAAACTTTTTCCCTCACTCTAGGTGTATTAGTCAGTGTTCTCCAGAGAAGCAATGCCAAAGGGATATATAGGATTTCTTTTAAGGAATTGGCTCACACAATTGTGAAAGCTGGCAAGTCTGAATTCCATGGGGCAGGCGGCAGTTTGGAAATTCTGGTAAAGGCTATATTGAAGTCTTGAGTACGAATTCCTTAGGGAAAGATGGAAAGCTGCAAATTTCAGTGAGATTTGATGTTGAAGTCATAAAGGAGAAATTCTTCTGGTCCCTGGAACTCTAAGTTCATGCTCTTGAGAACTCTAACTGATTGGATGAGATCCACTCACATTATAGAAGGTAATCTCTCCTTTACTTAAAGTACCCAAGTGGTCTCTGACTTGTAGAACAGGGAGCCACTCGCAAATAAGTGTGAAAATATTTGTTTCAGGCCCCGGTGTATTTCATTGAAGTATTGACATTTCAAAGAATAGTAAAAGAGAAATAACCTAACTGTGGTAGTGTTGCCCAAATTAAAAGACCTTATTATGTAGATCAAGATCATACTCTAACACCTTTATGATTAAGCTTTTTACTTTGAGGTATCAATCTTCACACATTTTAAAAAATCACATTTAGATAGCCTATCATATGAAAGATAAAAGATACGTAATTTTAAAGAGTTTCTGAGGAAACCATCAATCATGATGATTGAACTCAGCTTACTAATTTTCCTGCTTCTGTGTCAGTGAACTAGAACCAATATTCTCTTTTAATGAAGAGCAGACATACAAGACCTTAATTTTCTCTTTTTATGCAGTGTATGTTATAAAGAAATCATTAAACAAAGCACAAATCCCCTCCCAAATCAAAAGACATATAAGCTCCATTATCTTTTTTTCCCTCTTTCCCTTTCTATAATGTAATTGCAAGGGTCCACCTTATGGATTAGCTCACCCAGAGAAAATAAAATACATGCTTATCGCAAGTCCCTAAATTACCAACCAGTAAAAGGAGGGGGGAAAAAGGCAAAATAAAAGCTGGCTTCCATTTGCCCAGCCTTCTGGCTCATTGACCAGGGAACACAGCACTGGCAGCTATATTTGTGGAGCTGCATTGATGACTTCTCCCCAGGAGGGAATCACAAAGAGAATCATTCACCCTTGAATTCCCATACTTCTGGCCTGGGGAAGCAAAAACTGATGAAGAAATTGGAATATGACTTGCCTGAGAGCAAATTTGAATGATTTCAGAGAAGAGTTATGTCATATAGTCTCAAGTTTTTAAACCTAATTTAATAAATATATATCTTCTTTGAAAAATAGCACTGTGCATAACAGAACCATTTTTATCTATTTCAACTGGAAATGGAAACAAGTTTCCCATTACTGGTAAATCCTGTCCGTGTTTCAACAGCTGGAAGAACAGTTAACTGTTCTTCTATTTTTTTTTTTTTTCTTCATTCTATTGTGCATTAACATTATGTTATCACACATTTTTAAATTCTGTACTATTCTGTTTTAAAACTACAATTTTAAGTGGTATAAGATGCTTAAAGTTGAGAATTTTTAAAAAAAATTATTGCTAGATGAGGTAGGATGAATCATGTTCCCCACAAAGATATGCCCAAGTCCTAACCCCTGGGCCTGTGAAAGTAAATTCATTTGTAAATAGGATCTTGAAAGATGAGAACAAATTTAATCAGATTGGGCCTTAAGCCATATGCCTGGAGTCCTTTTAAGCAGAGGAAATTTGGAAACAGGAGAAATCAGAGGAGGAGACAAAAAGATGGCCATGTGACAGCGGCAGAGATGAAGCCATCACTGGAACACGGCAGGCTGGAGAAAACATGGCCTGATGGTGCCCTGATGGTGGACTTCTGGGCTCCAAAACTGTGAGACAATAAATTTCCAATGTTTAAGCCAATCCATTCTGTGGTGTTCTTCACAGCAGTCAGGGAAAACTAAGATATTAGGGAAAGCCTCAGCATTTTTTCATTAAAATGAAAACATTGCTTCCTATCAAGCAATGCCAATATGGTACAATCAAGTTCAACAGAAGAAGTGATTCAATAACTTATTTCTTAGCTGTTCCAAAATGTCTGTTGGTGTGTGGGGTTGAGCGAAATCTTTCTGATTTTCTAGAATTGGAGACAAAGGTGAATTCTGAGAACCAAATGTTCAAAGTGCCTCACATTCTAGTTCAAAGAATAGCTAGAAAATCAAAACTACAATGAGATATCATTTTACACCTATCAGAATGGCCACTATTAAAAAGACAGAGAACTACAAGTGTTGGAGAGGATGTGGAGAGATAGGAACACTTTTTCACTGTTGGTGGGAATGCAAAATGGTACAACCACTATGGAGGACTGTTTGGCAGTTCCTAAAGAAGTTGAATATAGACTTGCCATGCGACCCTGCAATACCACTACTGGGTATATACCCAGAAGAACTGAGAGCAGTGACACGAACACGCATCTGCACACCGATGTTCATAGCAACATTATTCACCATTGCCAAAAGTTGGAAGCAACCCAGGTGTCCATCAACAGATGAATGGATAAACAAACTGTGGTCTATTCACACGATGGAATATTATGCAGCTGTAAGAAGAAATGAAGTCGTAAAGCATATGGCAACATGGATGAATCTGGAGGACATTATGCTGAGTGA
>JAQZBX010071522.1:0-15224 GCA_029593785.1 Cabassous unicinctus | reverse complement strand
TATGCTTATGAGCCTTTGCTCTTGAAATTGAAACTTAGCCTATTGTTGTGGGGTGCCTAAGAGTTGCATCCTGAGAGCCTCCTTGTTGCTCAAATGTGACCTCTCTCTAAGCCAAACTCAGCATATGAACGCATTACCTTTCCCCCATCATGGGACATGACTCCCAGAGGTGAGCCTCCTTGGCACCAGGGGATAGCTACCAAGCACCAACTAGCAATGCAACTGGAAAAAGACCTCAAATAAAAGGGGGGAAAAGTAAAGACAAATTAGTATATATAGCTAAGAGACTTCAAAGTGAGTCGGGAGGCCATCCCAGAGGTGAAACTTGTGCATATCTCAGCAGAATATCATAGACTTCCAAAGTGGGTGCTACCCCAAATACTGGGGCTTCTGAGGGCTCTGGAGACAACCAGGTCCTATGGTCAGGGCAGATAGCTCCAGAGTTTTGTGCCTTGCCAGTGAGCACTACTTTGTAGTTTATGCTCTTGAGATTGACAGAGGTGGACTCGATTTTGTCTTCATGGCACATGGCTCCTCTGTTCCTTCACTTTAAATCTATATTTGGTACTGGAGTTTGTAGGTGTACATCCAGAGACTCAAGTCTTTGGGCTACCCATGTGCCACCTGAGCCTGGAACTTCAGTCAAGTTGCAAGACCTACTCTACAGCTCATTGGACTCAACCAGGACAACTGGCAGCGACATGATGGTGGACAGGGCCATCCCAGGGAATGGAGAGTCTGTAGTTGCAGGCATGATAGGCCCATCCATCTTCCCCAAGGGATATAAACACATTCTCAATTGGAAGTGGAGTGGACGTCACCATCCCAGAATCTTTGAGATTGGGGGAAGAGCTATGGAGTAGAGTGGACTTACTGGTATTCTACTATAGACATATTGTGATTCTAGCAATGGAAGAAAATACAACATTGATGTGGAGCCAGTGGCCACTGGAGGCTTTGGGGGCAGGGAGAGGGAAAAAGAGTTCTAATACGGGGGCTTTTTGGGACTTGGGAATTGCCCTGAGTGATGATGCAATGACAGACATAGGCCATTTTATATTCACACAACATGTAGAGCTTTGTGGGAGAGAGTGTGGTCTACAATGTGCACTATGGCCCATGCTTAATGGCAAAGCCCCAGGATACGTTTATCAACTGCAATGAACGTGCCATACTAATGAAGGATGTTTATGTGGGAGGTGTGGGGAGTCAGGCATATGGGAATCCTATAATTTTTTGTGTAAAATTTTTGTAATCTAAGTATCTTTAAAGAAAAATCAAGAAAATTACAAGTGTTGGAGAAGTTGTGGAAATATGGGTATGCTTATTCACTATGGTTTGCTATGTAGAATTTTACAGCTGCTGAGAAAGTCTGCTTGGAAGTTCCTAAAGATATTAGATATAAATCTACCATGTTACCAGTAATATTGTTACTAGGTTTATATCAAGAAGAACTGAGAGCAGGGACATGAACAGACATCTACCATCTACACACTGAAGTTCACAGTGGTATTATTCACAACTGCCAAAAGATCCAAACAATCCAAGAATCTATCAACTGACGAATGGATAAACAAATTATTGTATAAACCCATGATGGCTATTATTCAGCTGTTGGAAGAAATGAAATCATGAATCATATGATAACAAAGATGAACGTGGATGACACTATGTTGAGTGAAGCAAGCCAGACACAAAAGGACAAAATTGTATGATTTCAAAATTATTAACTGAATATAATGAGCAAAATCATGGAGTTAATAACTAGAATAAAAGTCTACAGAAAATAATAGGAGGTTAGAGACTGGGAAGCTGAGGTTAAATCTGGGCAGAATTGGTAAAAATGTATTTGTAAATATTTCAAAATTCATAGAAATGTTGAAAGCACATCATAGTGTTTGTAATAAGCAGCTCTGAAATATGGGTATAATAGTGGTTGAAAGGGAAAGTCCAAGGTCGTGTATATCACTAGAAGGAAAGCTAAAAAATGAAACATGGGACTGGATAGCATAGTGAACCCTCTTGTGAAAAATAAGTTTTGTTAATTGTGCAGATATAAGCATGTTTATCTATGGAACAGAACAAATATATGTTAATGTTGTATGATAATAATATCAGGGTGATATGTGGGCAAAAATACAACCAAAGCATAATATCATAACATATTACTTTATTATATATTGCTATATTAATATATATTATATTAATATATTAATAATCTTCTATCAATTGTAAAAAATGATGTATAATAAATGAAAGAAATTGGACAAAAATATGACATATTGTATACAAAATGTAAAAGCAAATAAATTATGGAGAAGAAAATAGATTAGCAATTATGTATGGCAGGAGAAGGATACCAAGATTGAAAGGTGACTACAAAGAAGTAAGGTTTCCTGTGTCTTCTTTTTTGTTTGTTTGTTTTCTCTTTTTTTCTTATTTGCAGTAACAAAAATGGTCTTATATTGACTGAAGTGATGAATGCACAAATTGTAATTATACTAAATGCCATTGATGGTATACTTTAGAAGGCTTGTATGGTTTATGAGTATGTTTCAAAAAAGTTGATTAAAACAAGCAACTTGGGTATCTTTCCCACTGCCAACCATGACTTTTCCAATGTGAATCCCAGATATTAGGAAATAATATCAAGGTTTTTATGGAGACCTACTGTTTTATCTGTGAGCTAGAAAAGAGGGTAATAATTAGTTCATCACCTGACTCCAGAGCCATCCCTCTGACTGGCAAACCAGAGTGGCATTTTGAGATTAAAATTTGCTCTGTGCTCATACACAGTTTTGGAAAATTTTGATCTGGTCATTTTTTAAAATCACTTCACATTATTTGGAAAAGCTGCAAATTCAAATTATTTTGTAATTTATCAACCCAAAGGAACAGTCTGGTTTTGAATCGTTTCCACATCTGACTATACTTTTCAGGGAAAACAGATTTGATTCAAACAATCCTAGAAGATTTCTGGTTTTCGATTGTGTCATAATCTAAGAATTAAAAATCCTCAGCTTTTCATTTTGAATGGTCTCTCCAGTGCAGTTAAAAGACCCAGCTCAGTCTACATTCCTTGCATTATGATTCTAAACAAAATAATTTATCAACTCGCCAAAATTTTCCCATGGCCCTGTCTTACAGTGTAAGTGCAAACAGTATATTGTCAAGTAGACTTGACAGTGTTATACATACTCTAGTGGTGA
Source organism: Cabassous unicinctus (assembly GCA_029593785.1). Taxonomy (NCBI): domain Eukaryota; kingdom Metazoa; phylum Chordata; class Mammalia; order Cingulata; family Chlamyphoridae; genus Cabassous; species Cabassous unicinctus. Next base: position 12,015 of record JAQZBX010071522.1, on the reverse strand, counting down.
CATTTATCCAATGGAAAGAGTGCCATTCTTGTTCTCACACCCCAAAACTTATATATCAATTCCCGGATTCCTAGCCTGGAGTTCTGTGTTTGTGCAATCCTTCATTTTATCAAGTAGTTTTCGTGTATGAATGATATTATTGTGACAGAACCTCTTTTAAAAAAAAATCTCAGTAAGAATGTTGATGACAAACTTAGAAACAACATACTCAGAATATTGTTGAAGATTCTAGATGTATGTGTTTTGAGTAAGTAGAAGTAGAAAGCACTAAAAAACAGATCAGCTAAGAAAGTTGATATATCTGTTATCATCAGGAATATTGTATAATCAAGAAGATTCCACTGAAATTGTTGGCTCGACAAATATGCTCCTTTTTCTGCAATCCAGGCAGTAGGGCACTCTTGCCATAAGTGTTTATTAAATAGGCACTGCCTATGCTAGTTCACCATGCTCTGTGTTACAGGAGTGCAAACCAGAAGGAGGGAGAATTGGCTGCTAAGAGCCAGTCCACCCTACCCACCTCACATCATACCATGTAGACTCAATGGTGGATGTCAAACTTAATCTTTGTGTGTATTTTAGGAGAGAAGACAATTGTAGCTCTTTGAAGTCTCATAAGCCCTTCCCCTGATTCCTAATACAGCTACCTCTTACACTGATTTGCAAGAAAAAGATGTGTGTAGAGCATGCCTCTATTGAGTGATGCAGATCATTTCATCTCTACCTTATACTCCTAGACCTCTGCTTACTTTATCATTCCTTCTTCTCCTATTTTTGTCTCAGAAAAGGACTTCCTGGATTCTATCAGTATTATTTCAGTCCTCTCAAGAAACCTTAAAATATGTGGTAGCAATAATGATTCACTATGACCTGAGGGTATAGATTTGTTCTCATCAAAAACTAATTTTTTTTCTTGAAGAATCTATAAATGGCTACAAGAAAATCATCCGACTCTCTGCTATTCGTGAAACATGTGCAGTTCTGGGTTTTGTTATATTTACACAAAGACAAACAAAGAACGTAAACCAAAGACAATTTCCCTTATGTATATTGATGCAAAAACCATCAACAAAATAATTAGCCTATCACATCCATTGGAATATTAAAAGAATTATCCACCATGACCAAGTAAGTTTTGTCTTAGATTGCAGGGACTTTCAACATTAGAAATTCAGTCAGTGTAATACACCACATTTTTACAATGAAGGGATAAATCACAGGTAAACCTCTATTGATGATGAAAATGAATTGACAGAATTCAAAACCCTTTCACAATAAAGAAAAAATCTCAAAAAAATAAGATTACAAGGTATCTTCCTCAACATGATAAAAATTATACATATATATATAAACACTGGCATTCAAATATTCAAGGTTAAAAGGGTGAAAGTCTTCCCCTTGAGATCTTGAATAAGACAAGTGCACCTGATTTCACTATTGCTAGAGAGTATTGTACTGGAAGTCATTGCCATAGAAATTATATATAAAAAAACAAATAAAAGACATTCAAATGAGAAAGAAGGTGTAAAACACTCTGTATTCAGCAATGACCTGACCCTTTTCATAGAAAGTGCAGAAGCTTTTGCAAGAAAGTTTCTAGAGCTCATAAATGAATGCAGCCAAATGCAAGCTACAAGATTAACATGCAAAAATCAGTTTTGTTTATGAAAAAAATGTATAATGGCCTGTATCTATCATTGCAATGTCATGCAGGACAATTTCAAAGTCCCCAAAATGCCCCTATGTAACACTTATTCTTCCCTCTCCTTCACCTTAGAACCTCTGGTAGCCACGGCTTTTATATCAGTGACAAAAGTTTTTCCATTACTGGAATAATATATCTATAATAGAATAATAATACATCTAATTTAGTCTTTTTTTCATTCTGCAATCTTGAGGATTTTTGGATGGTGATGTCCACTCTGTTTCTAATTGAGAGGGCTCTTAAATCCCCTGGGGCAAATTGTTGGAACTATATTGATTGCAGTTGCAGAGTGTCTGTGTTCCTTGGGATGGGCATTGTCCTTCATCATCTCCTAGCTAATTGTCCTAAGTGAGTCCAATGAACTGTAGAGTAAGTGCTGCAACTCTGCTGTGATTCAGAATGCCACATGAACAGATCAAAGGTTTAAGTCTCTGGGACATATATTTAAAAAGCATAGTGTTAATTTTAGGTTTAAGTCTGAGGGGTGGAAGAGTTATTTGTACAGAAACTATAAGCTATAAAATTGTGTGGGCAGAGTGTAAACTATATTGTAAACTATAGTCCACATTTAGTAGCAATGTTTCAATATGTGTTGATCAAATATAACAAATGCATCACACTAATGAAACATGCTGTCAATGTGGGAAAGTGTGGGCGGAGGGGGGAGAGCATATGGGAATCGCCTATATTTTTAATGTAACATTGTTGTAATCTAAAGCCTCTTTAAAAATAAAAATAAAATATTTTTCTGTTTTATACACTAACAAAGAATATTTTCCATTAGAAATTAAAAATAATTATTTCATAATTGCATCTTAAGGAATAAAATACCTAGGAATATTTTTTTCTGAAGAGATGAGTGAGTTGTGCACTGAAAATGACAAAACACCACTGTAAGAAATACAAGAAGACCTAAGTAAATGGAAAAACATCCTGTGTTCATGGATGGGAAGAATTAAAATTATTCAGGTGCCAATACTACACAAAGTGATCTATCATTTCAAAGTATTCCCTATCAATGTCCCTTTAGAGTATTGGAAGAAATGGAAAAGCCAACTCTCCCAAATGTGGAATTACAATTCACCAGGACTGCAGTACACCTTAGGGTGTTGCACTTATTTATTTCCACATCTCTTGATCTGCTTGGACAGTTAGCTGTAAAGGAGAAAGACAATATCTTATCTTTCTGTCATCCCCAGGGCATAGTTTGGTGCTTATTATGCAATATTGTTGGATAAATATTTGTTGAAAAACTGATTAAACAAATGGTTGAGTGAATTGAACAGATATTCCTAGCTACTGGTGGGAAAGGAGAAGCAGTGAGAGAAGAGAAAATCCTGTGGAGAGAGGGCACCCTGCTGAATGAGAGGAAACTCCAGAGAAGAGAAATCAGAAACAGGAGATATGTTAGTGCATCCAGAATCTCTCACCAAAATTAGCAACAGGGAAATGATTATGGAATCCCAACAACACCAGATCCCACTTCTAAAGAGAGGTGAACCCCCAGCATGATGTCCACTTGGATGAGATGAACATGGAGCTCCAAATCTGTCTATCTAGATTCAAAACTGACACAAGTGTTTTTCTTTCCTCCAGAGAATTAAATATCTCAGGGAGTAGAGAGACAAAAGAATCCTTATTAATGAGGCTCATGGGAATGAAATCCATAAAAGCAAGGAAACTCTAAATACTTCCCTTACAACTCTCTCCAGGCTACTTTACTAATCTCTCATGAACAAAAAACACTATTGTGTCTTCTAGAGACCTCGTGAGTGATTCATTCTTCCCCACCTTCCTGAGAGCAGAACGTCCAAACTTCATCCATCATTGAAGGAAGAATCTGCATTGGTGAACACAGAACCTTATAGCATAATTTCTGGGTGAGTCACAGAATCTTCACAGGTGCTGGGAGAATGTGTTATGGCTCCAGGGCCTCCTTTTATTGGTCATAACTTTAAGTCCATCAATAGGGTATACACATAGAGATAGCTTAAAAATGCAAAACCCTGCCTATATTTAAATAGTCTGAGTGAGGTAGATAACAGATAAACTCAAACATTTTCTTTCTCCAGTCTGCCTGCTCTGTTGTTAACTCTCAATCATGGGGCTTCCCATTTTCAGTAGCATTTTTATTTCTTTTGCTCATTGTTCTATCTCTGCAATTATTGGAAGTTTCTTTATTCACTTTCATCCATTTTCTTTGAATCTTTCAACAAACATTTGTTCACCGAATACTTCATATTAGGCACTAAATATTATTCAGGAAATAAAGAAATGAGTAAGATATTGTTCCTCATTTCAAAGAGATTACACCAGAAAGGGCATGAGAGGTACAAATGAGAACATGTAGTCTCCTGAGGTGGTTCTGAAATCCTCATGAAGTGGATCCACAAATTTGGACTTATCCTGTGGAGCTTAGTGAAGGCTTCACAAGGGAGCTGAAAAACTAACTGTGCCTTGAAGGAGGAATTAGAGTAATTCTAGGAGGAGAAAGTGGTAGAAGTGCACCAAGAAGAGACAACAGGAACACAAATGTGGAAACAATTTTATTTTTAAGTGTGGTGAGCTTTTAAAAATAGTTCTTAATATATGATGAAAAATGAGGGGCAGGACGTGGAAAGTGCAACATGAGCCTGGCCAGGTTGGCAGCCGCCAGATATCAGAGTGCCTTGTTTTGTCCACAAGATGGGTATTTATGTTTTAAGATATTGGAGAGTTACCACAGGGTTTATAGAGGGTGAAATTCCTGAAAATGCTGGTCCTGAGAAAACTCACTTTGGATCAAAGTGACTATTGCTGTTGTCAAAACCTGGTAGATTTAATGAGGGATAGAAATAACACAGCGGATGTAGAGAAGGAGGTGTGGGGAGTGAGTCCATGTAGGCTTGAATCATAAAATATAAAATAAACACTATTAATACTGTGCACAATTCTAGACATTTTATTTATTTCTTTCAATTATTCTGTGAAATTGGTTTCACTTTTCTCATTTAATGGATGAAGAATGTAAGACTTACAGCAATGTGATAGTCTTATCCAAGCCATGTAATCCTATCAGGAAGGAAGCTCAGAGTTCAGTTTTCCTGGGCTTTTGCATTTCACTAATAATTACACTTTTTGTAAAGACACCATAGATAAAGAGCCATTTTTATCACATCATATCCAGGAGGCACACTATCAACTTGACTTCTCATTATGGATGTTGAGCTTGATCAACAGTGTTTTGAGGTTTCCCCGATATAAAGCTTGTCATTTTTCTGCCTTTCCATATCTAACCTTTGGAAAGAAGTCACTATGCGAAGTACACATCCAGGAGTGGTATATTTGCTCCACTGCCATGAGAGAGCAATATCTGTATAAATTATTGAAATTCTTCTGCATGGGAGATTTGCCTCTTTTTATTTCTTTAGTCATTAATTTATACCAGGATGGATTCATGGCATTTAAGTGATACATTGGGTTGAAAAGCAATACCATTATATTGATTTTGTTCAATTTGTTCCAATGTTTTCCATGGGAGCACTTTCTGCTGTACCCTGTGTCTCTTTAATATACCTCATTATTGAAGGTTTTATTTTAGCACTTACTTACTGTCTGTTACAAGATGTTTCAGGCTCTTCTTGTATATTTCTTTCCCCAGTCCTACCATCAGCATTTACTCCAAGGAACTTTGTATTGGCGAATGGTGTTAAAATCCAACATCTGGGTGCCAGCTGTACTCCATGCTTCTTGGGCATCTAGGCCTCCTCTGCTGACAGAGTGAGGAAATATATGCAAGTACACTAACCTGTGCATATACACATATCTATATACATATTTCTTCATGTAAATCTCTGTGTCTGTATTAACCAATCAGTAGTTCATACTGGTGTGTCTACCTCTACACCATTGCTACTTAGAATGTTTCCACTTCCTCCAGTTGCTTACCTCTAACCTCCCACTCAACACTAAGTAAATTTTCCTCCCATTTGCCATTGATTTACTTAATTTCCTGATTCCAGTGTACATGTTTAGAAGGAAAAGAAGTGTTGATCCATCCCTTGATGATGCAACTTTATCAACTGAAGTATAGTACTTATGCACACTGTGCATTGGCTTCATTTTATAAACTCCATGCATTTCCAATATAATCTCTTTCAGCACCTTTCCCCCATCCATTCAGAAAGGACATGTCATACATTTGGAATAGTTAGTTTGTTTTTGAACATTTGCATTCCATCCAGGGATTCCCTTGATATTGTGAATGAATTTCATTTGTAAATATTAAGATTCACTCTTTGTGTTGTCAAGGTTAATGAGTTTTAACAAATGCATAGTGGCATGCGTCTGCAATTACAGTATTAAACAGAATACTTTCACCACTCTAAAAATTCACCTGTCCTTCATGTATTAAACCCTCTTCCCCTCTCCCCTTTTCCTGGCAACCAGTTATTGTTCCACTGTCTCATTGTTTTGCCTTATCCTGAATGTCACATAATTGAAATCACATATGTAACATTTTTAGATTGATTTCTTTCAATTATTGACAATCTTTTAAGTTTCATCCTTAACTTTTTTGACTGGATGGAACATTTCATTTTATCACTGAATAGCCCAATGTATTTAATTTTGTAGATATAGCACAGTGCGTTTTTTTTTTCATTCACGTATGGTAGGATATCTTGATTTTCTTCAGATTTTGGAGATTATAAATAAATCTGCTAGCAAACTTCACGTGTGGGCATCTGTGTGGACTTAAGTATTTGAATCAGCTGTATATATACTTAAAAGTGCAATTGCTTGATTGGACAGTGTTTTATTTTTCTTGGCTGCTCAAGCAAATATCATGTTGTGGGTTGGCTTACACAATGGGAATATATTAGCCCACAATTTTGAGGATAAGAAAAAAGCCAAATCAAGGCATCATCAAGGTTGTGGTTTCTTCCTGAAGACTGTGGCATTCTGGGACAGGCTGCCAATGGTCTTTGGTCCTGGGCTCCACTGTCATATGGCAAGGCACATGGTGGCCCATCTGGCCTTTCCCTTCTCTTCTAGATGTTGTTGATCTTCAGCTTCTTGCTTCCTTTGACTTTCTCTCTATTTGTCTGAATTTCATTTTGTTTATAATAGGATTAAGACCCATACTGATTGAGGCAATGGAAGGACTGAGTTGGTCCACACCTTTACTGCAGTAACCTCATCGAAAGTTCCTACTTACAATGACTTCACATCAACATTATTGGATTAAGTTTAAGAATATTTTGGGGCGTATATAGACCAATCCACCTCAAAGAGTAAGACTATGTTTAATTTTATAAACAACTGTCATACTGTCTTCTGGCTGTATCATTTTATATTCTCACTAGAAATGAATGTCTGAATTGTTCTCCATCCTCAAATGCAATTAGTGTTGTCTGTGTTAATGCTAATGGTTATGTTATGATATATCATTGTAGATCTAATTTTGCAATTCCCTAATGACATATGGTGTTAATCATCTTTTGTTTGCTTATTTGCCAACTGTATATCTTCTTTGCTAAGGTTTCTGTTCAGAACTTTTGCCATTTTTTTAACTGGGTGTTTGCTTTCTTTTTGTTGGATGTTAAGTATTCTTTGTATATTTGGACACAAATCATTTATCAGATATGTTTTTTGAAAATATTTTCTCCAAATACATGTATTTCTGTTCATACCCTCATCAAGATATTTTACAGAGCAGAAATTTTATATTTTAATAAAGTACTATTTATATATTTTATTCAGTCATAGATTGTGCCTTGTGTGCTATATCTTAAAACTCATCACCAAACAATGGGCCCCTAGATTTTTAGGTATGTTTTATTCTAGATGTTTTATACTTTGCATTTTACATTTTCTAAAGCAGTGTTATTTTTAATTAAAAAAAAAATTTAGATTAAATAAATGTTACATAAAAAATATAGGAGATTCCTATAAGCCCTACTTTCCACACCTCCCACATTAACAACATCCTTCATTAGTGTGGTATATTATTACAATTGATGAACACATTTTGGAGCACTACCACTAAGCATGGATTATAGTTTACATTGTAGTTTACACTCTCTCCCACACAATTCTGTAGGTTGTGGCAAGATATATAATGGCATGTATCTGTCATTGCAAAGTCATTCAGGACAATTACCAAGTCCCCAAAATGCCCCTGTATTACACCTGTTGTCCCTCTCCCTGACCTTAGAAACTCCAGTGGCCACTACCTCCACATCAATGATATAAGCCCTTCCATGGCTACAATCACAATAAGTCTATAGTAAAATACCAGTAAGTCCACTCTATGCTATAGTTCATTCCCCAATCCTGAGGATACTGGGATGGTGTTCCCCCTCCACCTCTAATTGAGAGAAGGCTTCAGTCCAATGCAGCCAATGGATGGAAATCTCTTGCTTGCAGTTGTAGACACTCCCGCTTACTTGGTATGGTGGTTGTCCATCATCACCACCTTGTTATTTGTCCTGGGTGAGTCCAATGAACTCGAGAGTAGGTGTTGCAACTCCATTGAGGCTCAAGGCCCAGCTCACACATGGAGAGCCCAAATATTCAAGTCTCTTGGATGTACAACTACCAACTCCAGCACCAATTCTAGGTTCAAATAGAAGGGGCAGAAGAACCATGTTTTGAGAAACCACAACTGAATCCTATTCTATCACACTGGGGGGCACAAATCCTAAAGTAGGGCTTGCTGACAAGGCACCAAATTCATGAGCTATCTGCCTTGAGCATAGTGTCTGAGTGTCTCCAGAGCCCTCAGGAGTGCCTTGATTTGGAGTACTTTCTAATTTGGCAGTCAATGAGATCCTGCTGAGATGTGCATAGGCATAACCTCTGGAATGACCTTTCGACTCACTTTGAAGTCTCATAGCCACATAAACTCATTTGTCTTTGCCTTTTTTCCCTTTTGTTCAAGCTCTATTTCCAGCTGCATTGCTAGTTGGTCCTTGGTAATAATCCTTTTTTGCCAGGGAGGCACATCCCTGGCAGTCATGTTCCATGCTGGGGGCAAGTTATTGCATTTATATGCTGAATTTGGCTTAGAAAGAGGCCACATTTGAGCAATAATGAGGTTCTCAGGAGGTAATGCTTAGGGTCCCTATAATACTAGGCTAAATTTCAATTTCAAGAGTAAAGGTTAATAAACAAAGTCATCCATATCAAGGGCAAGTCAAAGGATCACCCTCCTTTGCCAGAAACTGCCCCTGCACTTGGAGGAGTGTTAATACTCCCTTGGAGAATATGGCAGAGCTGTCCAGGATGGGAATTCAGTATTCTCTCATTTATTGATTGGTTCTCCACCCATTGTGACCATGCCCCATGAGCATTTGAACAATTTTATATATCTTTTATATATGTTCGGGTGAACTTCCTCCCATGCACCCCCCATTCCTGACACCCCCCTACCAATGATCCTCTCCCCCCTGAGTTGTAACCCTTTTGTGATCCAAAGATTCTTTAAAGATGAAACCAATACAATAACCAAATACAAACAATAGGAAAGTGAAATAATAATGATGTTTAAATGTAAGAGATAAAATACATGAAAACTTAAAGAAAAAAACTAAAAATAAAATAAAATTAAAAGATTGGGTTATTCAAAAAGTGAGAAAAATTTTTAAAAATTAAAAAAAAAAATTTTTTTTTGACATTTTGCCTCTTATCACTGAACTATCTGGTATCCAGTCTGCACCGTGGCAACTTTCCCCTCTCACTCCCCAGTGTTTCACTATTTTTCTTTTAATTTTCAAAGAAGTTTTAGGATACCCCAAAGTCACACACCAAATACAACACTCTCTCATATACCCAGCCTCATGATTTTATCTTGAGCAATCTATCTTCCTGTCCAGCTCCCTCCAGATCGATGTCCCAAAGGCTTTTGTTCCGTGGGCTTCCAGAACATCTCACTTGGGCAGGATCCTGTACCCAATCAGCTGTCTTTTGCAAGAGAGATGGTGAGTGCCACTTAAACTGATGCCATCTTGCCTCCTCTACGTCTATCTTTATTTTCTTCTACAAGTTTTATGCTATTTTAGATCTTTCCTCCTTCTTCAAATTACTATGGTAATTGGTATCTGTGATGTGAGCTATTAGGCAAACATGTTTTTTTCCTTACTTATAAAAATTTAAAAAGGCAGACTCACAGGCATGTTAAGCACAGAATCCAAACACAAGAGAATATACATAGTGCAATTTAATTTTATAAATTTCAACAAATAAAAATGTAATCTATGCTGTTTGATTTCTGGATAATGGCTCCTCTGGGGCTGCCCCAAGTAGTCCTTGGAATTGGCACAAAACAATCTTCCAGAGTTGGGAGGGTTGGTCATGTTCAATATTTTGGTCTTGTTCTGATTCTGGAAAATTTTTGTTTTTTGGAAAATTCATTAAGTGTGTGATATTGAGCTTTTCCATTTTTTCTGATAAACTTTAATAAAAAGAGTTTTTAAGGCACATATGGCACTCCCTTTTTATTACATGCTTGATTCTTATCCTACTGTTTTCTGCCTGGGATATGGATTTAGTGTCTGGAGGTAGAACAGCTATTCTGTGTCTGTGAACAGGAGAATGAAAAACTCATTAATGATGGTGGGGGAAAAGTAAAGAACACTTAGTCTTTTTTTTTTTCAATTTTTATTTTACTTTTTAAAAGTTACTTAGATTACAAAGGTGTTACATAAAAACTTAGGGATTCCCATATGCCCTGCTCCCCATACCTCCCAACTTTTCCAATATAAACAACATCCATCCTCAGTGTGGTACATTCATTGCAATTGATAGATGCATTTTTGGAGCATTGCCATTGAGCATGGATTATAGTATACATTGTAGTTTACACTCTCTCCAACACAATTCTGCATGTTATGGGAAGATATATAATGGCTTTTATCTGTCATTGCAATGGCATTCAGGACGATTCCAAGTCCCAAAAATGCCCCCCATTTTACACCTGTTTTTCCCTCTCCTTGCCCTCAGAGCTTCCAGTGGCCACTGCCTCCATATCAATGTTGTAATTGCTTCCTTTGCTAGAATCACAATTAGTCTATAGTAGACTACCAGTAAGTCTTCTCAAGTCTATATTTCATTCCAAAATCCTGAGGATTCTGGGATGGTGATGTCCACTTCACCTCTATTTGAGAGGGGGATTCCATCCCATACAGCCAATGGATGGAACTCCCTTGCTTGCAGTTGTAGGCTCTCTCGTTTCCTTGCTATGATGTTTGTCCATCCTCACCTCCTTGTTTGTTGTCCTGGGTAATTCCAATGAACTGGAAAGTAGGTGTTGCAACTCTGCTAAGGCCCAGGTCCCAGCTGGCACATGGACAGCCCAAAGATTTAAGTTTCCCAGATGTACACCTACCAACTTCAGCACCAACTATAGGTTCAAATGGCAGCAACAGATGAGCCATGTGTAGGGAAGCCATAATGAGTCCAACTCTTACTCTCAGTAACAAAAGCTCCAAAGTAGAGCCCACTAGCAATGCACTAAATTCCTGAGTTATATGCCCTGACCATAGGATCTGGGTGTATCCAGAGACCTCGGGAGCCCCATTATTTGGAATAGTATCTACTTTGGCAGTCTCAGGATTGACCTCCCAAATCACTTTGAAGTTTCTTATGACATATAAACTCATTTGTCTTTATGATTTCCCCCTTTTATTCAAGGTCTTTTTCCAGTTGCATTGCTAGTTGGTGCTTGGTAATAATCCCTCAGTGCCAGGGAGGCTTATCCCCAGGAGTCATATCCCATGCTGGGGGAAAGTTAGTGCATTTATACGCTGAGTTTGGCTTAAAGATAGGCCACATTTAAGCAACAAGGAGGCTTTTAGGAGGTAACTCTTAGGCACCCTATAATACTAGGCTAAGTTTCCATTTCAAGAGCAAAGGCTTATAAGCATAGTCATCAATATCAGGGGCCCATAAATAGCCATTCAATAATGTTTGGACAGGAATTGTAACATTACTGATGATACACTGTGCCCCTGGCTCTGTGCTAGAATCTGGGCACAAGAATGAAAAAGACAAGATTTCTGCCTTCACAGAACTTATAGTCTAGTAGAAAGATAGAAGCAATTATTCAATTATATTTGTGAATTGCAATCTACCACAGCTGGCTTGCATCTGGGACCCTTTCTATCCTCACCCACTCCATGTACTGTCATAGCATCTTTGCCAAGAATAGAGGTCACTAATTCCATGCAAATTTGAAGAAAACAAAGGACACCACAAGCCTCTCAGAGAAAGTCCTGTATGGATTTTTAACCTGATTTGAACAATTGGGGGACTAAGGTGGGTAGACGGAA